>WNWU01000072.1:1211030-1294758 GCA_012654045.1 Ptyas mucosa
AGATCAAAGGAAATGCTAGGGTGAGAGGAGAAGAAACTTAGTCAGGACAGCTTGCCAGTCTGACTGTTAAATCAACAACAAACAACAGGCAGCATGGATGAAATGTCATAGTTGCCATGATCAAGTGAGATGCATACAGGAACTATATAAGGTATGCTGGCCATGTGATGACCGCACACATTTAAACTTACCGGTAGTTGTTTTATGTGGAGGCATGCAGAAAAAAACCTGAGCTCTATTTGGGCTTCATTGTAAGATAAAATATAGATTAAAGTAATCCTGTAGCTCTCTGGGTTCAGTTGCACGATTGAACTTCTATTTTTTACATGAAAGCTCCGCTTACTGGGCAGAAAAACTTTTATCAGCTTTAATTCTCAAGTCCAAAAATCATGTAATTTATTTCTGCTTCTTGCTGACAATTATAATTAAAAGCTTTTTCTTTTTCTCCCCTTCTGGTCATATCTGCAGTTATTCACGATCCAGGTAATGTTTTATAAATCCTTGAAATTCTTGACAAACAAATATACGTCTCATCTGCTTCCATCAGCTATCCTGAACAATTTCTGACAGTTGGTGTATGGATTCACGCTTACCAGTCCTGTTCCCTTGAAAACAGAAGTGGAAAATAAAATAATAATAACAATAAAATGCACTGTTTCATGCGTTAATCTGAATTATCTTTTGTCAAAAGGAGACAAGGATGTATCTCAGTCTATAATTCTTCATTTTTTGTTTATAATTGTGGCATAGTCCACATATTGTATTTGTCAAAAACAGAATAATGTCTTTTTAAGCCATATAAACTGCAAACAAGTTGAAATATCTAATAGAGAAAATTATTATTATTACAATGTCACATTAGCAGTTCACTAAATATTTCTGAAGGTAGTATAGACGTAATGTTCGAATTGAAATAAGTTTTTTGGGGGGTCAGTTGTTTTTGCAAACAAATTCAGTGAACAAACAGTCAGGCATGAAAGGGAGAATTCTGAAGAAAAAGAAAGGTACATCTAGAGATTTATTGAAGTAATGCCCTCCTCTTAGTATCAAACATAAAATGAGGATTTTTGCCTGCTAGATGCTATCTCAGGTGGCAGATTCTATGTTTCCATAGTAATTCTGTAGATCAGGTGTCTATTGAGATTCTTAGTTATCCAGGACATGTCCCAAAGGTGCTTTTTCAAATAGGCAACTGGTCTTTCTTGTTTTTCTTTGAAGACGTTTCACTTCTCATCCAAGAAGCTTCTTCAGCAGCTAAAGAAGCTTCTTGGATGAGAAGCGAAGAGCCTTCAAAGAAAAAAAGAAAGACCAGTTGTCTCTTGGAAAAGCACCTTTGGGACTGTAGATCAGTGTATCCCACTGTTCTTGAACTCAGGATCACACTTAGCATTTTAGTGGCAGTTAAAACATATACTTCATTCTAAATTTAATTAATTAAACCCAGTTAATAATGGATACTAACATCTATTAAATGTTAATTCAAAAATATTTTTGGAGGTGCTCAGAAGATCTCCAAACATGCTGAGCATTATCTAAACCAGGGGTCACCAACTTTTCGGGCCTCAGGGACCACTAATCCATAATTTTAAATCCTGCGGACCATAATATGATCTGCCTAATGACCGGCTGGGTGGGTGTGGCCAATTCGATGTCACTCACATCAAGGGGTGCCTTGCCAGCCTCTACTTGCTACTCCTTGCCTGCCCGCCCAGGCTCCTTAGGGCCCAACAGGATGCAGTTGCTGGAGCTAAGCAGCCACCATGAGAAAGAGTTGGCAAAACAGCTGGCTCAGTTCAAATTGGATCTGACTGAGAAGGAGGCTCAGCAGAAACACTTCACTGAGGACTACGAGCATAGGCTTTCCAAGCAGAAGGAAGACCTGTGGGAGTGCAAGGCCAGGTACCGGCACTTGGAGGCTCACAGGCTGAGATGGTCAGCCAGTTCTAGGCCATGATGCAGTCCCACTGGAACAAGGCCCACTTGCCCCTCCACCACCAGTGGCACTTCTTTCCAGCCTTTGCCCAAAGCCCCGCACCAGGTGGCTGAAGCAGATCCCAAGTCGAATTTGTCCCCCCCCAACCTGCACAAAAAGACCCCGAAGGGGGAGACTCGCTGCAGCAACACAAATGTTCATTGCATGTATCCGTCCCAGGGGCCATAGTTTGAGGGCCCCTGATTTAGTGCAATATAAAAAATGCAAATAATTTTTCTGCAGACCACCAAAATTTTCTCACGGACCACCAGTGGTCCATGGACCACCAGTTGGTGACTGCTGATCTAAACCGAACCAGTGCAGGTTATTCTAACACTGTCCCTGACAGAAATCTCTCCATCTGGTTAAGAATCTAGTTACTACCAAGGCAGTCTATTATATCAAATATTTTTTTAGCTTCTTCCAATGTCTACCCAGTTCTAAGCCATACACTCTAGAACAGTGGCTCACAAACAGTTGCATGCATACCATAGATTGGATTTATAGTCCAGGTAAAGTATAGCAGCCACTTCTAAATTTATTTAAATATTAGATATTTAATATATTTATATATTTGATAAAGTGGACTACTATGCTCTAACGCAACAGATAACTGCTCTAGAGCAACAGAGAAGCTTACTTCTTCATATTATACTTTGTTTATTTAGTCTCTTCTTCAGACTAAAGAACATTTAAGAACATTGTTTCTTATTTTTATCATTATTTTTCACAACCCAACCATTTGTTCAACAGTGGAAATTCAACTTTGCAAAATATTATTTCTTCTCATTATTAAAGAATCCCAGGTCAATCACAATGCACCTTTGCCAGTGTAATATAGCTTACTCCATATGATGTAAGGACGGAGGTTTCAAACCTTCCCTCCCAGAAGCCCTCTAGGTCTTTAGATCTGGTTTTACCTCCTGTACCGAGTTGCAGCTATTTTGCCCCAAGGTGTCTTCCATGAGGTGCCTTGGTGTATGAGAGGTAGGATGGTCACAACAGGTACTGCCTTACTGGCAATTAGAAAATCAGTATATGGAAGTTGGGGGAAAAAAAGCTCTATAAAGTTCTATCCCTTTATAGGCATATGGATAGGGGATTCAACTCTTTCCTTTTGGAAGACTGATTTTGTTTATTGCTTGTAAAAATATTCTAACTATGGGAAAAAAATAGAAAAAGAAATAAAAAATTTAAACCTTAATTTTAAATAATCAAAAATCTGTGTTGAAGGAGATAAATTGCAGGGCTATTCATATCAAAGGACCCCATGCAACTCTTTGCAAATTAGTTGAAAGGAAATCCCAAAATAAAATGCCGTGTTTTGTTAAGACCACAAGATGGCAATGATCTGCTGCACTATTTTTTAAAAAAGTATATAAAGATATTGCAGCAGAATTCAAATTATTTCAGATCACAAAAATAAAAACAATATCTTCATGTCTAGCCTTAAGTTTGGATAGAGCTAGATATATACCTAGTTCACCAGAAAAATATCGAATACACAGAATATAAAAATGAAACTTTGTGTGATTCCTGGTTAACTGTCTACCTAATTCTAAAGAAATAGCATGTTTTGAACAAATGTTATCAGGTTCAGTTAACTCTCTCAGCTTCTTGGAAATTCCAAATATTATTCAGTGGGTATAAGGAACATGACTATGTCCCCTGCTTTACAGTACAACTTCTCTTAAGTTTCTAGTTTTGAAAGGACCAGGCCTTTTCTTTCTCCTGCTGAGAGAGCAGCTGTGGTATGTTACACCATATGTATCTGAAAAAAGGGATATCTTCTTCAGGAGGGTGCTGCATCTAGCCAACAGTCTGCAGTACTGTGTAATAGGATTAAGTAATCTGCTATAATATATAGAGCAAGAATGAACTTTGTTTCCAGACATCTTTGGAGAGTAAATATTTGCTGATGATGGATTGTGCTGGAGCAAGCCTTAGACAGGGCAACACCTAGCAGTGGTAGTAGAGCCCATGTTTCTCTTTCAGGAATCCTTCTCTCCCCTTTGCCCTCTTACAATACTTCCTTTCCCTCTCTCTTTCCCCTCTCCTTCTACTAGATTGGGACAAACTGTTCTTTCGGAAATGTAATTCAGAATTTCAGGAAGGTATTATAATGAGTGCTCCCCTTGAATTCATGATGGCTTGCGGAATTTTTTTAAAAAAAAACTATTATATAGTCCAGAGTTGCTGAGAAGGGGGATGAAATATGCCAATAAATAACATATCCAATTATCTCAGCAGCAGTTGTACCAATATCCCTGATTTATTCAAATAGTTGGAATCCCCCTTTTAAGTCACTTCTTGAAACATTGCCACTTGGTTTATTCATTTTAGAAATGCTGAGAATTCTGCTGAAATCGAGATTATAATTATTTTAGTCACTTCACAACTGAGCAATTTTAAAAAACAATAAATAAAAGTTCCATATATATGTATATTCAGTTCCTTCTGATCAGGAAGTATTCATGGGAACTGGTGGGAGACAAAGAGGAAAACTAAGACAAGAGAGAGAGAGAGAGAGCTATTTATAATTGATCACTGTTCCCTATATCCCATCTTTCAAGATACTAATAATACCAGACAGCTTGCAAGTAACATCAATCATTATGAAACCTAAAGCTATTTTGGGCAGTAGGGGTGCGAAGGAACAGCACCAACAGCTAGAATCTTTCTAATAAGGCAGTTGGTGAAAATGGTCATATAGGTAGTGGAGGGAGGACTCCAGGCTTTAAGTATGTTTTTCCCCCAGGTTTGAGTTTGTCACTATGCACACTCTACCCAGAGGGCAGACAGTGGCAGGGACTTTATGAGGGGCGAGGAAAGATGCCACGTGAACAGACCAACTCAATTCAGCAAACCTACACATCTTGAAAAACAGTTACCTAAAGTTTCATAGCTGTGTTTGTAGTCTAAACACAGCTCTGCTATTCTATGGTCCCAACTCAATTGCTTATCACTTGCCTCCTGTAGCCCCACTAGGTAGACCAGAGCAGGAAATCAAGTCCACATGAAATCTACTTTTATTGAAACTGGCCAAAATAATAGAACTTTTGCAAGTCTGATTATGCTTTCCCTCCTCCTCCCCCTTATATTTCAGTGAATTAGGGAGGCATTTGCCTTAGTCACTTTCAAATGTTATACATCGTTCCCTATTTAAACTTCAAACCCTTTTGCCTAGGTAACATTTCCTGCATATTTCTGTCAAGATCAACTTTCTCACTCTTTACACCCTGTTCCTTCAACGTTAGCATAAGCTATGAGGTCCCATCTTTTGAACGGCTGTGAATATATTCAGCAAGTAAAAGAAAATGTACAATTCTTCCCCTTGGGTGCCTGGCATGTCCACCACCGCACAGCTGACTGTCTTGCTAGAGAGAACAATAATGAGGAAGGAAGACCCTGGCCATGGGATGCCTTTCCTAATTTTGCCCCTGTTAAAAAAAAGGGGGAGAGGGAACCAGTTTCCTAGCCTTTCAGAGTTTCCTGCCCCCTGGTGGTTGCAAAGCTCTCCTTTGGGAAACCGACCCTTGCATAAAAGGTGGCCGCTTCCATTAGCACCAATGAGGCACTAAAACTAAACCCTCCAATCTCTATCCCATTTAAAAACCTTGCCTTGATTACAAGCTGTAGAGGCTGAGTCTTTGTAAGTTTTAGCTGCCCAACTGACTACCTGTAGTATCTACAATCTAAATCCTAGCTGGGCTCTACTGGCAGTCAGTCAGGCTTGTAAAGACCCAGCCTCCTCCATTTTGTTGCATGGGTTTCTACAGCAGGAAGCAGCTTTAATACAGAACACTTGAGCTAAGCTATGGCCAGGCTCCTTCCTGTCTCCTTGCTCACACAGCAAATACTGTTTCACTTTCCAAACAGCCCTCTGATACTTAGGAGTTCTACTCCCCCTCCCAACCTGAAAAAAACTGTTCCACGCTCTGATGCTAAGGAGTTCTACTCGCCCTCCCCACCTCAAAAGAAATCTGTTCCAAATGCAAAACACAAGCAGAGGAGAGGAGTTTCACTTTCAATTTTACTTTCACAGCAGCAAGCAGCTTTACTACAGAACAGTTGAGCTAAGCCACGCCCAGCCTCTTTCCTGTCTCCTTCTTGCTTACACAGCAAATACTGTTTGAGTTTCCAAACACCCCTCAACTCTCTCACACACTGACAGGATGCTAGCCAGATGAATTCTGATTGATGCTGCGGGCTGGGACAGCGGGCTGGCTACTTCCCTTCCCCCTCTGTTCCAACTGCCAGTTGCATTATATCAACACACTCTGATGCTATGGAGTTACACATTCTACATTAAGTTTCAGGCTGTAAGTGTCAATTTATCAAGCCTGAGCACATAGTTTCTGTCAGGTTAAAATGTCTAACTTGTTTACACCAACCCTCAATGTCCTGCAAGGGTTAATATGACCACACATCCCATCACCCCCACCTTACCTCAAACTCCTCCCCCTGGGTATAAAAGATCTCACCACGTGGTCCTGCAGCAGTTCCAGATGTGTACCTGTAAGAGAAGGTCAAAAGACCAGCTGTTATTTCTGCAATAAAGAATTTCTAGAAGAAATTACTTTGTCTCGTGAGTTATTGGGCTAGATCCATCCCTCTTGACAGATGGTAGCAGAGGATGGTTACCCATAACTCTGAACAATGACTGAACAGCAGTTTACTCTGAAAAGAAGAACAGAGTAAACACAAGAGCCTTCACTAGACAAATGGCTGTACAATTCACACCCGAAGGTGCTGCAGTGAAAATCACACCGACTGAGAGTGAGCAACTCATCAATCTAGACTCACTGCCCAGGAATGAGGAACAACATGAGAAGGTAAGAGACGCAAACGAAGAACATCGCAAAAAGGAGATGGACTCAGGCTATCCATACTGAAACTAATGGAAACGCCTATCAGTGAAGAAGACCTCATCGCGAAACTCCAGAGTCTTCTCGGAAACCATGGAGCAGCCATCGAGGTCCCAGAATCGACCCAAGAAATCACCACTCCAGTAAGAGACAGGCCAGCTCAGTCAGATGACCTAGAGCCAGCCGAATCCATCTTCGTGCCTTTTTCATGGTGGCCATCTTGGGATGACCAGCAACCAATGGAAAGCCGGGATACAAATCTAATGGCGTGAAACAACCAAAACCCCAAAAGAAATGGGGAACAACCCAGAGACGACAACGAGGAACAAATCCAAAACGATGAGAGCTCGCCTACCAAAATAGAGAAGGCCTTAGAAATGCTAGAAGCAGCATTCAGCCCCGCTTTCAGACCTCCCGCACAAAACACAAACTGCAAACCACAAACCGCAAAGAAAACCCAGAAGGGCAGAGGGCTGACGAGGGAATAACTACTGCCTACAATGACCACCGATCAACGGCAGACACCATGCCACCCTCGTGATGAGCACCGATCACGCCGCACTACCTGCCACCGACCCAAGGCCTGACAGAGGGGGATCAAGCCAGATACTCACCGATCCTACGACCCCCGCCGGGATTCCTCGCTCGTCTGGGAACCAGCATCCGTGGATTGGAATCCACTGCCGCCACCGAGCCACTGAATCCATGGAGGCCTCACTCGCTGACCACAATGTCCCAGTGCGTGCCCGGAGGAGAGCCAGCCGTTCGAAGGGAGCTCAGGACATCCAGCCCCCAGTCCAGGTACTCCAGGGTGGGCCCGACCTTCCCCCAGCAGGTCTGGGCTTAGGACCAGGAGCCACGGCCGCGAGCTCCTCACCCGACAACTTCCAGTGCGAAATGAGCTTCGCGCATGCTCAGTCTTCACCTATTGGAAGAATAGAGAAAAAAGTGACTGACTGTTTTTTCAACATAAACTCAAGCATCCCGTTACCATACTGTGAGTACACCCATATTCAGGACCATGGACAGCTGCTCCCTGTAAGTAATAACCCACACAATATTGGAACATTACCAAGTAACTTTTCCAAACTACAGGTAGATGGAAAAAAACTTATTGGAGTGGAGCCAGCAACTATAAATTGTTTTTATGAGAGAAAATGTACTTTTCTTAATTTCCAAACCTCCAAAAAAGCCTTGGTCATTTGAAGTTGATTGTATCCATCACAAAGCATTTTGCTTATTGTTAACTAGTATCTCACCCACTATGTACCCTAGCATAGGTAACAATTTAACCGTGCATGAGGTTATGCAAAAGTTATATGGTTTATTCTATAGTCAGAGCAGAGCAACAACCAAAGGATATCCAGAGAGTTTCATTCTGCCAGGCTCAGACCAGGAGTCAGCATGAGTGAACATTTGTTAAAGCTCAATGCTACCAGGGCTGAATTGCTACAGAGAGGGGAAGCAATCACCGAAGAGAGCATGATGAGCATAGTTATAAATTCTTTAGATTCTAGCTGGGACAATTTTGTGACACAACTAGATAGTCTTAGTATAGAACATTTATTCCTAGACACACTTACCAATTGTTTAATTGCAGAAGATAATCTAAGGAGGGACCGCCATCTATCCAGGAGAGACCCCAGGCCTGTAAAAAGGGTTGAATTCCAGGACAGGGCAAAGGGTACTCCAGAATGTTTTTCTTGTGGTTCTAGGAACCATTTAAAAAGGGATTGCCCTAGAAGCAATAGGGACAGAGGATACAATGATTGCAGAGAAAGATAGTCACCAGAACGCAGGCCTTTTAGGGAACGAGGGCATGGGTGGTCTCCCAACCTCAGGCGAAACAGTGAGCATAGGGACAACTCCAGGGACAGTAACACAGGGTCCATGTACGGTTTCAGATATGGGAAACCAAACCTCAGACAAAAGATAAATGAGAACATGTGGCTCTTAGACTCAGCAGCCACAGACCACACCACATGCAACTGAAAGTTATTTACCTCACTCACAGAAACAGATGTCGAGATAAGGGTGGCCAACCAGAGCAGTGCCAAGGTAATAGGGAAAGAAAGCGTGCATATCCCAGGAATAGGAAAGATAGAGGAGGTATTATATGTGCCAGAAATACCATATAACGTACTAGCCACCACAAGACTTACACAGGACACAAATAGCAAGGTAATGTTCAAAGAAGGCAGGGCTTACATATCCAGTCAAGGAAAAAAGATTGGGGAGGTAATCATACATGACGGTCTACCCTACTTTACACCTAGAGAAAGTAGCGAAGGAAGCATAAACACAAGCACTGTTAGTGAAGAAAAGGGAAACATGGAAACAGAAGGGATACACCAGAGGGCAACTAATTGTAAGTCACCAGGCAAGAATGCAGTATCTATGGGGAAGCCCATACATGATAATTGTGCATACCTTCTTCATAGGAGACTAGGGCACATCAGTTTCACAGTTGTTAAGAAAGTATTGGAATGTACCGAGGACTTAAAAGTAAAGGACTGTGAGAATTACTTGGAGTGCTCCGTTTGTAAATGCTCAAAAATTAAGGTCAAAGCAAGGCCAAAGAAATCTGAGAGGACTACTGACTCTATCTTTCAATTAGTACACATGGACCTGGTAGGGCCATTGAAGCCATCCATTAGATATAGGAAAAGGTTTTTTCTAACCATTGTGGACGATTATAGTAGATATGTGTATTTACTCAGACATAAAACCGAGCATTTCAAGAATTCAAAGAATTCTACAAAAGGGTAGAATTACAACATGACACCAAAATCAAACAGATTATGACAGACTGGGGCTCAGAATTCTTGGCTAGAGACTTTACAAGATGGTTAAGAGGACAGGGCATAATACATTACACTTCTTCACCTTTTTCTCCTTTTCAAAATGGAGTCGTAGAACAGAAAAATAGCATACTCCAAACAATGATGAGGTGTGTCCTAGAAGATGCAGGGATGGGCCAATCATTCTGGTCAGAAGCATTACATTACGCAAACTATACACTGAACAGATTATGGTCTAGTTCAATTAACAAGACCCCATATGAGATGATGCATAAGAGAAAACCCAACTTAGCCCACCTGCATATATTTGGTGCCCCGGCAGACGTTCATATCCCCAGACAATTAAGAAAAAAGAGAGAAAAGATATCCAAAAGATTAAGGTTCATGGGGTATGAACCAGGAACAAAAGGTTTTAGGTTCATAGATTGCAACAACAGATTTATTGTGTCTAGATCTGCAGACTTTCATGAACACTCCAATTGGTCTAGGCTACACTCCAATGAAATTTTCCCAGGGGGAGATACCCATCCCCACATACAAAAGGATGAGGAATCGACCATTGAAGAAACAAAGGGAACCAGAGCACACAAGCCTAAACACCATGAACTAAGGGTCGAAGAATGGAAGGAAGGGCACCCTACTTTGAACTTTGATAGCCTTACTGACAAAGAAGCCGAGTATATGCATGAAACAGACACGCCACCTAGTAGACCAGTCAGGGAAAACAGAAATAGATTACCAAAGAGATTTGAGGACTATGTCATGTCTATACGAGCAGGTAATGTCATGCCCAGCTCCTATGAGGAGATACTCAACCTCTCACAAAAGGAGAAAGAAAAATGGGAACATGCCATGGAAAAGGAAATGAAGAGCCTAAGGGACCTGCAAGTGTACTCACCAGCCAGAAAACAAGAAACCCATTGGGACCAAATGGGTATACAAAATCAAAACACTAGAAAACAATGAAATGCTGTACAAAGCAAGACTAGTAGAACAAGGCTTCACTCAAAAGTATCCAGAGGACTACACAGACACCTACTCACCCACGGTCAGGGTTGACAGCATCAAGAGCGCCTTAGTGATAGCCACCATCCTAGGATTAGAGGTGTTTCAATTCGACGTACAGACTGCATACCTTCATGCAGAATTGGACAAAGAAATTTATGTCAAAGCTCCACCAGGATATGACAAAGGAAAGGATAACACATGGCTGCTGAATAAAAGTTTATATGGACTCAAACAGTCAGGCAAAAGATGGTACGGTTGTCTGGCCAAGGCCCTCAACTCTGTGGCTTCACCGCCACCTCAGCTGATAAATGTTTTTTCATAAAGAGAGAAAAAGAATCATTTGAAGGCATCCTTGTCTACATGGATGACATCTTATACATAGGGAAACAAAAAACCAAATGCGACATGTTTGCCACCGAGTTAGGAAATCATTTCTCATTAAAATCACTAGGAAAAATAGACAAATATCTGGTTCAAGTGACCAAAACTGATAGAGGGTTCCGGCTCTCACAGGAGAAAATCTCAGAACTTTTATCAAAATGTAACATGTCAGAGGCAAAACCTAATGAAACCCCCATGCAGTCAGACTTTATAAAAAATATGTACGATGAAGCTGAACCCTTCACTGACAACAAACTATACAGATCTACCATAGGGTCACTACTGTACATAGATAATTGGACAAGACCAGACATTGCTCTAGCTGTCAACTTACTGTCCAGACATGTGAGTAAACCCGCAACTTTTCATTGGGAAGCCGTAAAAAGATTGCTCAGATACTTAAAATATAGTATTGATGCCCAATTATGCCTTGAACCAGCCTTGTCCACAAAACCTAAACTATCATGTTATGCAGATGCAGATTGAGCAGGAGATATTAAAAGTAGGAAAAGTACCTCCGGATACATACTTTTCCTCAACAACAGCCCAATACATTGGTACACAGGGAAACAGAATCTAGTGGCCACCTCTACCACCGAAGCAGAATTCGTTTGCTTGCCTAAAGCTGCAAATAAGCTAATCTGGTTCGACCACTTACTCAGCGATATTTGGAACGAACCATCATACCCAATAATCATTCACGAGGACAATAAGGCAGCCATTGAAATATCAAAAGCTGATGCTGTTGGCCAACGATCAAGGCACATCAATATTAAATATAAACATGTCAGGCAGTTCTCAGAGATCGGGTTCATTAAGGCCATACACTGCGACACAGAAGAACAAACAGCAGATATACTTACCAAACCTTTACCTCACAAACAGCACACATACCTCATGTCAAAAATATGTGTTTATATGTAAATTCTGTGTATGTCATTACGTATGTATATATGTATATCATGTAATTGCCATCAGTTAGACATTTAGAGAGGGATTTGTCAGGTTAAAATGTCTAACTTGTTTACACCAACCCTCACTGTCCTGCAAGGGTTAACGTGACCACACATCCCATCACCCCCACCTTACCTCAAACTCCTCCCCCTGGATATAAAAGATCTCGCCACGTGGTCCTGCAGCAGTTCCAGATGTGTACCTGTAAGAGAAGGTCAAAAGACCAGCTGTTATTTCTGCAATAAAGAATTTCTAGAAGAAACTACTTTGTCTCGTGAGTTATTGGGCCAGATCCATCACTTTTAACAGTTTCATAGCGAAGCACAGGCGTCCAGCTAGTAATTAGAATAAATTGAACTTCAATGAATTAAATCCCTGGTCCTTTGGTTTAACTGGACCGAGGTTTGGGTCTGAACTGTACTGAGAAGCTATTTCTGCTGTCTGGGGAAATAAAGGAACTTTTCCTGTCATGATCCCCAAGACTAGAAATTTGGCAGCTGTTCTCATCCATCCTTAGATAATCCTAAGAATGAGCTAACAAACTTCCAAGAGGCACGCTAAGGGATTTTCCCACTTGCAACCATGGCACAAAAACGCCTTGGCATTATTACTTTTATTCAGTTAGATCTCCATGTCATCACTTTAATTTCATGCATGAGTGAGAAAAGATTGTATTGTCTTTAGCTGTACAGTATGGGTAGTAGAGAATAATTTGAATGATTGAGGGTGGATTTCATGCGTAGTAGATTTTCCTCTTGTTTGCTGTGATATCTGATGCATTCTGCCTTTATCAGTCAGCATAAGGTTTTGCAGCAACTTTTGAAGTTAGCTACGTAGCCAGTTTTGTTTTTGCACCAAAGGATTTTTTTTTTAAATTGAAGCTTCCTTATTGTTATGGGTTTTTCCTGATTTTGGGGGTTATTAGTGGTACATATAGTTTGATGATTCTTTTGACTTCATGCAAAAAAATGTTATAATGGTCTTTGGCAGTGTTGCAGTCAGTGAATAGAGCTTGCCAATCAAGAGATGAGAGGTCGTCAGTTATGAGATCATAGTTGGCTTTTCTAAAGTTATACTTTCGGATACCATCATTATGATCATCTTTGTAAGGACATAAATTGAGACAAAAGTTAATCATGCTGTGGTCATGGTTGGAAAAGGGTTCATTTATTTGTAGACCATAGATTGAGTTTATACTATCGCAGAAGATGAGATCAAGGTAGTTGTTGAGTCTAGTGTTGTTTGTTACTAGTTGACCCAATCCCAGATTAATAACGGCATTGTACATGGTTGTATTTATTAGTTCTGTTGTACATTTGTTTAGGGTCCAATTAATAAGAGGTAGATTGAGGTCACCAAGAAAGATAAGAGGGCATGGCTGCCCATGTTAGTAGTGAAGTTAGTTTGTTCTCATGTATGAGGTCGTAATCAGGGGCTCTGTATATGGCCTGGTTAATATTTAGTTGAGATGAATGCCATAGAAAAAATGTTCAGTGTACTTCAACATTTTACCAAGATTCAATTTCAAGTTTATAGAGCATTGGTAGAACACTGATGCCATTAGCTCTTATTTTCATATGTCATAAGAATGTATCTATTCTGTGAAAACCTAGCAAGAATGTAATTGAGGAAAATGTCATTTCTTTTCCCACAGCAATCAATTGCAAAGTCTTGTTTTATATCAGCTTGATTTTCTTGGCTCTGTGAGTTTTAACCTAGTAGAAAAGCCTACTCAAGCAGGTTTTATCTCCTCATATACTTATTTTGTAACCAATGTGAAGGAGGCAGGGGAGCGTGCCAATTGATATCTGTCCATGTGGGTGAGGCAGCAATTAAACAGTAAGTTTTCAGACTTGAGATTGAGATACGCTCAATATTTCTTGCAAAATCGATGCTAACGTGTTCTAACAGTGATAAGACAATTTTATGAGTTTTCCTCTGGAACTGAAAAATACTGATTCATGATTTATTCTCCATTAAGAGGTTTAAATGAAATGTTGTTGCTAAACATTACATTTCAGTCTAGAAACATAGTTTGGGATAGTCATTGTTTCAGTGTATGAGTGTTGATCAGTAGAAAGCCCAAGGTCACTCTGGGTTTCTAACTAAAGTTGTACCTTAGCTATGTTGTGTAGATAGCCCACTCAAATTAATATTTATGAATAAATTACTTTTTCCAGAAAAATCAAAATAAATGACGCGGAATATTTTTAACTGGTTCTTCAAGTACATAGTCATGCTCTTAATGCTTTTACATCATTGATTTAAGCAATAAAATTTTCACGTCTATTAGTTCATCAAATTTTACATTACCAATAGATCTGGTGTTAATGACCTGATTCATATGCCATATTATATGAACTAGAATTTTTTTAAAAATATTATTTCAGGAAATAATGTATTTATTCATTTTACAGAACAAATGCACAACTTTGAGAAATATGTAACAAATTGACTTGAATATCACCTATGATTATGAATCAATCATGCATTGTGGTTCCTTTTCATACAGTACAGTAAAAACTCAAGTTTAACAACGATTACTGCCAAAATGCATGTCTGATCTAGAAAAATGTAATTGTCTACTGTATACAACTACACTAAGTCTTCGCTCACATAACAAATTTAAATTAAATTAAGTAGTATATCACATTTAAATAAATTTAAGATTGCAATCCAATAAACCCTTTCAGAGAATCCCAAAATCATAGTATTTATTGATTCTTCCTTCCTTCTCAGATCCAGAGGTTAGTTGATAATATCAAGGTTATCAAGTTGATAACATCATTAGTTGATAACACCCACAAGGCTATGTGCTCTCTCTACTTCTGCAATGTAGAAAATAGCAATTTGTGTGATGCATAAGGTTTTCTAGAAGAATTATTCTGGGAATCTTCATCATTTAATATAAGAGCCACATCTTCAGCAAAAAGAGAACGACTAAATGACAGCAGAATGGGTTGAATATAATAACATCTGTAGTATATCCTGAGAATTCAACATAAAGTACACTCTTTGAGACCAAATTGAACAGAAACCCTAGAGAGGAAAATGAATACAGCATGCTAAATCACTCATTTAGTCTCTTGACTTAATCCAGTAAAGTTCCAGCAAGTATGTGTCAATGCCAGTTCCCCCACCCAATCTTCAGAATAGCAATAGAAGGGCTGGACTGGAGCTACTGACTGCCAGGAATTATTATCACTTTAAAAAGCTGATGCAGTTAAAAGTGCCATATTTCAGTAATATACAATGTGATCTGTGATCCCTGTGGTAATAGAGGACTTTCAACATCTGTTATGAATTTCATTCTCACCTGATTTTTACTGAGGGATAAAAAAGCAGTTCATAACCAGCTGGTAAATATTTAATTAATCGTTTTGATTCAGGAACATTTTCTCTAAAGCATGCATGAATGCTGTACAGAGATACAGTACAGAAGTTATTCAGTAGGACAAAGATTTTATCTACAGACATGGCCATTTCATTTATGTTAATATCAGTGCTGGGTGGAAAAAAGAGAAGCAGATGTCTTACAATCCTGAATTCTCTAATCAAGGAGAAAACATCAGTGTCTCCTATTCTTCTTTAAAATAATATGAAGTCACCAGTGTCTGGGTGGTGGATGGTGATGAAAAAAAAAGGATAGAAGTCAAAACTTTGCATGGTAATTATGCAAATCAGTCTAAGATTACTAGAGTAAATTTGTACAGTCATTTCTTTAAAAATACAAGAGATTTGATTTAGTTATCTCAGTGAGTTGAGTCGTCATGTGCTTTTATCAGCATATATTAAATTATTAAATTATAGCTATTACAGATTTTGCTGCTTCTGTGGTGGAGAAGAAAAACGTTTTTGTTTCACTGTATTCTTCCAAAGCAGAAATGTAATTCCATGCTTTTCTAGAGTGGGCAGACACCTTAAAGTCAGGTTGTGAAAACAAAGGATGTTGCCACAAACTTTAGCCATCAGATAACTCTAGGTAATCAAAATTTGAGAACCAAAGAAATTCCTGAATATCTATTCATTGAGTATTTATTTAACAGAATTAAGCAATGATTTCTGCTACTAACTAAGAAGAAAAAATATACAGTGTATCTCCAAGTGCAACCACAAATGCAAGGCATGAAACAACTTCCATTTTATAAACTCAGCATTTGATACTTGGTTTTATATTACTGTATACTTCACGTATTAATCAAACGTGAAAATAATCCTCTAGAACAGAAGAGGAGAACCCCCACCACCACCGAAGTCTGGTAATCCAACCAGAAAAATGAGTTGAACCCAAATCCCTGCTAGAATGATGACATCTTTGAACACATCAAAGGGAAATGAATTGCAGGCACCCAAGATACTTTCTCTGGTGTCCTGCCATTTTTTCATTTCTCATTTGTGAATTTCTATAAGAATCCTCTTGCAAGAACAGTTTCAACAGTTTCATACTTTGAGACATGGCACGTTTAGGATATTTTTTAGTGCTTTTACTCTACATGTTTACTCTTAGATGTGATACTTTTACAGGGACATGGTCCAGTGAAATAAATAGTAAATTTATTTCCAGTGAAATAAATAAATACATCATCTTAAAGACAGGACCATATAATACTGTGTTGTTCCTTGACCATTATATTTACTATCCCTAAATTCTGCTGAAGCTTTTTCTAAAAATCAGATTTGAGAAACATAGCCAGGTAATGGCAACCATACCGCAGCCATTCAAATAGTTGCATTTCTCCTTCCTTGCAGCTGTGCTGGATTGCAGAGTCAGTCTGACAATTTTAATAATGTTCTGAATGTTATGAAATCAGGCACCTTCAGCTTTTCACTTCTTTTCACTTCTGCTTTGCTTTTCTTTCACCTATGTGTACCTTTAAATTATCAGGGAAATTTATTGCATGTATATGTTGATAGGCCTAGAATGACAAGATATGATTTTTTGTTTGGTTAGATAGAGGTATGACTTGCAAACAGAAATAATTGTTTAATATGCTGCCATAAAGTTAATTATGTGTCATAAAGTAGATTATAGAATACAGATCATAATGTGTGCTCATGACATGTGAAATATTAACTCTAGTAGTTTTCCCCAGTTTGTTTACAAGTGCAAGTTTTAATTTTGTGTTTCTAAAGGAACAGTGTATGCTGTGTCCATAAACATAATCCTTATCTTACTCCCTTTTTAAAAATTGTAAGTGAAAGGTAGAGGAAGATGTTAAGTAGTACATGCAATAAAAAGCAACCCATTGACTAGATATTTAGGTTTCCTTGTAAAATCTGTCTCTCTTCCTTTTTAAAAATATTTTTATCCAGATGCACCCCAAGCAAAGTATTCCTCTAGAGACAGTGTGAAATGGCAGGAAGCACCCATCCACTGGAATCTTCTGCTGGCTGTGGAGTTGCTGGAAATCTTGCAATAACCATCACAATTGTTTCTATAGTAGCAGAAGGAAATGCTTCTCTGAGAAACATTTTGGGACTGTCATCATATATCACCTCATATATCACCTCATCAATATACAGTATGGGCCTGATGGATCTGTTTTATATTCCTTTTGATGGATGAGTGGTATCTGGTCTACCATTCCTATACTGTCCTTTCCCTCCTCCATCCCCCATTTGTAGCCTGCAGTCCTATGGATGTGGAGAATAAAGGGCCTGCTTCCTCTATTTAGTTGTGCTGTAGAGAGCAGGCTGCTGTGCTATCTCAGTGAGTATCATTTCTACATCATTGTTGTGCTGCTGTTCTTTGGAGGTGAAACATTCTCATCAAGAAAGAGCAGGAAGGTGCATTATTAATAGCTAGCACATAGGCTTGCATGAAAATCAAGCAGCTGAGTTATATAATAATGAGTAGATTGTTTGCTGTATAAGAAGCCACTAGATCTGCTGTGGTCTTTTCTGCCAAGGGGTTAGAATGTTAGGTACAAGAAATGCTTTTCTTTTAATCTCATCTCACAACATCTTAATTATTTAGAAGTGATGAAGGCATGGAGAAAAAGTGTGTTACATAAGTCTTTTCTTTTCTTAAATAAACAGATAAAGTATCACTGAACTCAACTCCTGTGGACTTCATAGACATGCATCCCTGAGTAGTTGACAGAAATGATCTGACATTGCCGCCTTCTGGGACATTTATTTTCAACTTTCCAGATTAGCCTACAGCCCTGCTGACAACTCATTCAAGGATTAACCTGGCCTGACTTTGCTTAGCCTTTTGAGATCAAACAAGGTTTACTAAGTGCTATCACAAAGTGGAGCTTTTAAAAATATGCTCTTTAGTTTTTTTATATTCTAAAAATGAATTTGTTTGCTTCTTTTCAGTAGCAAACCAGTATAGAATTTTTTTAAAAAAATATGGATGCTCTTTTGTAATGTTGGAAATTTGCATGGGGTTACCTTCAAACCCTGGCCTCATCCCTGTTGCAAAAGGCAGTTGCCATAGATTCTCTAGAATGCTTGCCAATGCTTCAAAATCAAGTTTCTGAAACTCACCTTAGAAAGATTCTGCTTGCATACAAAAAGTTTGAGATTAAGTTCCGGGCACTCCAAATGGGACTGAGAAAGACACCAAGTCTATAACATGGAACCCTTTTTTTGACAAAACAGGTGAATTGTCAGATTTATGAAGACAGTGGTCATTAAAAAAAATGCCCAGCATTCCCTAAGTCTTTTGTACTGTGAAATAATGGTGAATATCTGTAGCTTGGGTGTAGGATGAGGGTGAAGGTTTGTTCTCTGAGCTTGTGGGTTAGTTTCCAAACATTTTGTTACCAGGATAGGTAACATCTTCAGCAGAGTTTAGGGGATGTCAGTGCCAGTGTTCTTCTGCTTATAAGGGCTTCAGGTGTGGGTATGTCAAGTGAGGGTCTAGTGATGGGTCAGCTGTAAGTCATCAGTGAGTCTTATGATGGATTTTGTGAAGGGTTTTGTGATAAGGAGATTACATCAAGTCAACTCTTCACTAACAAAGCATGCCCAGAAGAAAAATTGTCTATCCCCCCCATTATAATTATATCCCATGTTGCAGTTTTCCCCCTCTTCCTCTCTCTAGAAAATTCTTGCAGAAGCCCATAAAGATAATCATGCAAGAGTAAGACACTTAAAAAAAATTCTGGACAAGCAGGTTTTATTAAGTAATATCCTCATAAATATATATTTACATAGAACGTCTCCTTTGTTTTTTCCTAGTAAAACAAGTAGCAAAACTGGAAATGTTTCTATAATATAAAAATAAAGTGCTTCTCTTTCTGTAGAGGCTGATAGCACAAATGTTCCAGTTTATTTACAAGGTGATCAGTGCAATTTCATTGTTTTAACTCAGAAGCCAGTCTTGCTAAATTCAATGGAGTTCTTCCCAGGTGAGTATATAATGGAAAAGATTCCTAGAAAAGGATGTATCAGGGAATTAAGAGAACCACTGAAAATTATATTTACTTCTGAACTGACATCTCTAGGATTGCACTAGCAATTTTTTTACTTTCAGGAAAATAATAAACAAATGCTCCTACAATTTATATGAGCACACATAACTTTTGGGAAGTATATTTGCTCTTGGCTGTGATATTTCTTTCCTGCTGGTCCATTTTTAACACTGGATTGGAACAAACATGGCTACATTGAAAGATACTGTAAAATAAATAATGCTGTAAAATAGCATTAGCGCCTGTGTCACAGAATGTCTAGCTTAAAAGATTTCAATTATTTGTCCATTTATTATGTGGTATACCAGGAAAAAAACGTTAATTAAAAAGCCACTTCCTTTCCACAATCTGTAAAATCAGCATTCTATTATTCACTATTTATTCTGTAGTTATTATTTGAAAAATAATTGAGCTCTTTCAAATATGCAGGTATTTAAAAACTCATGTCAGTGTAGTATGTGCCTTCGAAGTGCTTTCAGTCAATACAGTTGATGATTCCGTAGAAGAGACTTGGTATTTTCCTGTAGAGTAGAGAAGTAAAATGGTAAAAGTCTTGCTTAGTAATTAGTTACGGTATAAAGTACAAAACAGTTCCTAAGCCGAGTTGCCTTTAAACTGTTCTTTGAGCTTAAGAGGAAACCAAAGAAAACAAGAATAAGCCTGCATAAGACCATCAACATTAAAATATGTAGGTTTATAGTAAATTCTAAATAGTCATCTTCAATTCTTAGCCTGTCAGTTGCAACCAACAACCTTTTTCAAACTGCTTTCCAGTGTAACTGCTTGCCTTTCGAGTGTGATAGTATCAACCATATCTTGAAAATGCCCAAAGATAATGAAAATATCCACATGGTTTGGCCCAATGGACCTCATATCAGGACCAATGGAAGAGTTAGCATTGAAGAAGTTACCTAGTTGGGTAGCAAAACATTTGCAAGCAAACAACCAAATTCAGAGAGTACCAAGGACCCCTCATATCAAGGAGTCAAACCAGAGAATCATTTTATTATCTTTAGCTGTTTTCCAGACATGATGACTGCAGTTATAAGAAACTGAAGTCTCAGAGATCCTGAATGGATTGTTCATTTAAAAGGAAGATTTATATTGAATATATTTGCATACATAACCGAGAAGGCAAATTGTATGCACATTTCAAGGTTACCAAGCCAAAAAGTTGGACTAATTGGATCTTTAATGATTTAATGAAGTTTTTATGTTTCTGAAAGCAAATGTATAAAGAGTTTAAGAATTCTTTAACAGTATAAGTGTTAGGAATTTGACTGCCTATGAAATATATAGTAGAGGATTAAGATGATGAAAAAAACTCAAAATAGAATAGCAACCATGGGAAATGAATTGATGCCATATTTTTTCATCACATACCTGTTTTACCAAACAAATTATTTAAAGTTCTTGAAAAAGGTGAATTGATGGAAAGCACAGGAGCTGACATGCCTTGCGAGACTGACTGCAAAAGGGAAACATATACTAATAAAAAAGATATCAAAACATGTGCTTGTACATTTTCATTTTGCCAACAATATACACAATTAAAAATAAATCTCTCTCAAAACAACTGCTTTTATTTTCAAATCAGCATGGATTAATTAGTTTTCTTCATCTCCCAACTGCAGAAATAAAGTGACAAATTCTTCTCATGATTCACTTGCAGAGCTGGAATGCTATCTTTGGATCTAAATCCACCATGCCCTGCTCTGGCTAAAGCCAGATACTGTATAGAATGGCCCCTTTATCGACACAAGTCATTTTCTCCATGTAGAAGGATATGTTTGAATCCAACCCTTTATTTAGAAAGAATATTACCTTTGAGTGTTGTGAACTCCACCTGGACCAAGAATATTTATTCCTTATAGCTTCTCGTACCTGTGCGTTTCAAAGAAAATGAATGTTAATATTTAATCATGTCTGTAGTTATAATTGTACAATTACAATTATGTGTAATTGTATACATATAATTTTATTACACAATAAAACAATAAACACAAAACAGTAAATATCCTAAAATTGTGTTCTTACCTTCCTATCCCAGAGAGTTCCACCCAACAGAATGAATAATCCCTGAAAAATATTCAAAGATTGAAATTACATTTTTCAGTTATTACACTACTATACAAAGTATTCGATACATCTGATTTCCTACTAGTATTATTACAGAGGAAAAAGTATGAAATATGAAGAGTATAAAGAAAAATAGTCCATTTTAGCATACAGAAATTGCAAATAATCTAAGACAAAATTGAAAAGGGCCGATAACCAAAAGATTGATCCATACTAGAAATGAATTTGCAAATTTTCAAAAAAGAAATGAGTGTTCTGATCACTCCCTGGTCTGGAATATTCAGAAACAACAAACTGTCTCAGATAGGTAGCTAGGAATCAGGAAAGAGAACATCATTCCCCACAGTTCTCAAGACTCAGAGATCAGAAATGCTACTTTATTTTTTAAATTTAATTTTACACACTCTGGATGCCATTTAGTTCCAACACTGATTTGTTTAGTTTGGTCATAGACTATCAACGTATATGCCAATTAAAATCCACAGAGATAATTATGATTATTTATTTTGCACAAGGTAGTTTGGCTTATTTCTATGCCAAACCAAATTTCTAGAAGCAGGTAACTGAATTCATTCAGTCATTCATTCATTCAATTTATTCATTTATTAAATTTATTAAACTTTTATGCCACCTATCTCACTGATACAGCAACCCGGGTGGCAAAAACTGCTATTAGCTTTGTCATTTTCAAGAACAATGTGTTTTTCCAGAAACTCATGGTTCACCTATAGGATGCTGGTATCAATGACATCATTAGATTGCATGTTATGGAAAGAGCTGCTTGAATCATCCCTCAGTTTAGATTAAGTATGTATTATAACACAGTGAGATACCCAAAGAAAATGTCAGTGGTGTTTTTGACATCTAACTATTCCAAATAGCTGATATTATCAATCCACTTACCTGAAAGGCATTGAAAATAGTAAATAGCATATGGAATATTTTGGGACTTCCTGGAACAACTGTGGCCAGTCCAAATCCCCAAGTAAGACCTAACAGCGGTGTCAGTACACCAATGCTCTTGGCAATTCGATACAAAGAACTCTTTTCTTCATTGATGGACTTTTCCCCAATTGAACGTCTTGATATTTTTGCTATAACCACAACAGTAACAATAGTATTAATAGCAACAATGATCATGGCAGGAATCACTAAGGCCAAGAGGGCTTTGCTTTCCTCCCAGTTGAGAAAGCAGCTCTTTTTCCTTGTGTAAGAGGAATATGGAAGGGTGCTGGCTATTGTGATGGCTGATATTATTAGAGGACAGACGTATCCCAAGCAGAAGCCAATTGTTTTCATGATAGTCTTGCTTGCATTGTGTAGAAGAAAGACCAAGTGATAGAAGAGCATCAGTCCCAAAGCGAGCATCCAAAAGAAAACACAGAGGTAGAAATAGTGAACGAAATAAGTTGCTACTATGCAAAGATTCCCCTCCACTGCATAATTTTGGTCATGTGTTGCAGCAACAACAATGAAGCAGATATCTGCACTCAAGAGAGAAACTGCAATGTTCAGAATGCAAACATGGCGCATGTATGCAATTCTTGTTTTAGTGACTGATTTCCACACAAGCAGTTCTATTCCAAGGCAAATAATCAGGCTCACTATAGAAAGGCTCAGGCCAATGTAAGTGATATAAGTCAGTTCATCCAGTGAAGTTTCCTGATTGGGAGACATGAGCATGGCAAAGGAAGTTGTGTGATTGCAAGAGCAAATGACACTGTCCCCATCATCCTTAGTTTCACAGCCTGTATTATCCCAGTCTCCTCCTTCTGCCAAACTGAAATTCCAAAAGACACATTGTGGATTGCTCATGGCCTTTTCACGCTTTGCAAAAGCCATTTTGATCTCGAAATCCTCATTTATTTGGGGATTTATTACCGTCGTCATTACCAAACTATTTACCATTTCCTTTCTATATTGTGGAATGATACGGTCAATTGTTGAATAAGCCACACTGATGATCGTGATTGATTTCTCAATATCAAAATTTGTATCCTCAATAAGCACACTTCCCCCGAGGCCTGCAGACTGCAGAAAAGCAAAACTGCTGTTATAAATGGAGGTACTGTTTTTGCCAAGAACTGTTCCTTTGATTTGAAGACTGTCATATATGATTGAAGGAACAGATTGATTAATTGGTTGGAGTGATCCTAAAAATTGTTCTACTGAACCAAGTAATTGAGAGCTCCCATTCTGTACATGTTTCCAGGTTTTTGTTGGACTGGTGATAATAGTTTCTACAGTAGATCCAAAGTTCTGAAAAAAAAGGGGGAGGGAGTGGGAGAATAATAACTCTTTTTAATTACCAGGTTTTATTAGACAATCCACTTCCTGTCAGTGTATCTCAATCCACTTACCAACTTCCAACACAAAGATCCTAGTGCTGAAGTCTAAAATTTTTCTCACACTTGAAATATGTTATTAGGTTCAGATATGATAGTATATTATAACAGTGGGGAATTATTCAAAGAATTAGTCATTAACCTCCATTATCATCAGCTAGGCATCTATGAGTAAGGGTCTATATAGTGATATTTAATCATTTCTCCATCAAAATTGGAACCTTGCTCTGATTTTCAGGTTATCACCAATCTTATCATGAATTTAACATGATCCTCCCCAAATTATCATCATGTCACAGTTATTGTAATTTCAAATGTCCTGCAGTATTTCAAAAAGGAACATTAAATAGAAAGAATTATAAGCACAAAAATCCTATATAGTGCTCTCATTTTGTCATTAGTCAGTCCCAGTCAGAGAGCTTTGACCCGCCCAAGAAAATGTGTTTGTGCATGACCCATTTATGTATCTCTATGCACGTATATTCGTCCATACCTAACCACCAGAACAGCATTCCAAAAAAGGGCATGGCCAGAAAAAAAATTAAATCAGTTTGGGTTGACCGAGACCAACTGATCAGTTAGGAAATTTTGGAGAAAATACTGAAAAGAAGTTCAGGAGTCCTGGGTGGGAAAAGTTGGTTTAAAAGGTCATGAGGATTAACTCCAGTGGTAGGTTGCTCCTGGTTCTGTCCGGTTCTTGAGAACCGGTAGTAAAATTGGCGGGAAGCTCCGCTCACCTGCCCTGATGTCATATTTGATGATCTGCGCATGTGGAGAAACACGTGCGCAGAGCGTGTGTGTGTGTGTGTGCTCCCGTTGCGAATTGGTAGTAAAGCTAAGTAGAACCCACCCCGATTGACTCCTTCTGTAGACAGCTTTTCAAGTAGAGCTATTGTGTTTCTTATTCTGTTTTCGATACTGATACTAACTCCCTTCAAGTATATAGCAAGTAAAGTACCCCAAACCGTTTGCTACTTACTGCCATATTCTCTTCATTCGCCTCTACAGGTATGGCTGATACCAAAGTCAGGGTTTCAAGAACAGCATTTAGGTTTGCAGCAGACTTGCTTATTTCCTCCTGTGTCTGCTTGGTGGTTTCTTTCAGTTGTTTAAGGAATGTGGGCAACTTCTTCTGGGAGTCTGGACTGGAGGCCAAAGACTAGAATTAGAATTAAACATGTTAAAGACAAATTTGATGGCACGGCTGGATCATCAGCTAAACTGAACAGCTCTGCCTGCTTGAAAAAAAGTACTGAATGTTGGGAACTCTGCTTGTGACATGGCAAGGAAAGCACATCTCTTAAGTTTCTTCACAAGTTAACAATGCCCAATTGCCACTGAATGGGACAAAGAGACATTCCACTTTGAAGAAGACACCATAGTAATTTACTGTTTTTCCTTTTTACTTTTTTTTAAAAATTTGATTTATATGCCGCCCTTCTCCAGAGACTCAGGGCGGCTTACAATGCGTTAAGCAACAGCCTTCATACTTTTGTATATTTATACAAAGTCAGCTTATTGCCTCCACAAACTGAGTCCTCATTTAACCTACCTTAGAAAGGATGGAAGGCTGAGTCAACCTTGAGCCTGGTGAGATTCGAATTTACAGTAATTGCAGACAGCTGGTTTTAATCACTATGCTTTTAGTCTGCTGAGCTAAACCAGGCTAAACCAACTTGGGCTAAAGAAAAGATAGAATATTTAGCCTTGAGTACTTATAAAAAAACAAAACATGAATATTAACCTGCATACTTAGAAATATGTCTTAATGTGTGATTTCCTTTGTCTGTTAGCTGGAAAGTATGTCTTAAGGCATTGTTCCTGTTTACCTGCAACTTCTGTTCCTTATTTTACTGAATAGGAGAAACTGAGGTTATGGGGAATAGGGAACTAGACATTAATAGTACATAGGAAAGGAACACCATTATAAGATTGTGGTTGGCAAAAGAGCAGCGGTGTAAGATTGAGGTTGGCAAGAAAACAATGTTGCATAATTATGATCAGAAAAAGGGGCAACTGACTCGGTTGCTATGACATTAGGGACAGATCCCGAAAGTCACATGATTTGTGGTTTTAAGGTATAAAAGACAAAGGCAAATAATAGGAAGTTGCCAATCAGCCTCAAGCTGACCCATTTGACTGTTTGTCTGATTGATCCTCATTGCAATGTGATTAATGTAAGTGTTTGATGTTTGCTATGCTTTAAATTCTAATAAACCTCTGAATCCTAAAGTGAGATTTTTTGTGGTGTGCTGTCTGTTCAATTGTTATTACCGGTAAGTGCAGCTATGCTCAATAATCAGATTTTTTCCTCCTGACAATACTGTTCAAATGCTGGCTCAGTGCCTGTGGAAAAACCTGAGAGGGGAGGGGAGAAACTGGCTGCAACTCAATCCCAGAAAGATGGAATGGTTACATAGTTTTGGCCCCTTAGAGTCAGGACAATTGGTATCTCTGACTCTGGATGGAGTAATACTCCTCCAAATCTGATGTACAATTTTGGGGTCTTCCTGGACTTATGGCATCTGCTAGAAGAGCTGGTGGCAGATGGGGCCAAGGAAACCCTTGCACAAATTCATATCATCCACCAATTTCACCCATTTCTGGACTGGGAGGTTTTGCTCATGGTCATTTCTGCCTTAGTCACCTCCCATCTGTTTATTGCAATGCATTCCACATGGAGCTGCCCTTGAAGACTATTTGGAACCTGCAATAGATCCAGAATGCAGCAGCACATAGATTTGGATGCCTGATAGTTCACCTGAATTCACCAGTGCTGTGTGAGCTTCATTGGCTCCCAGTTGCTTCTGGGTGCAATTCAAAGTGCTGGTTATTATCTCTAAAGCCTTACATGACATAGGGCCAGATTATTTGTGGAAGTTCCTCATCCTGAAGGTATATATCTCTCTTACTAGGTTAGGTAGGAAGGGCGTACTTCAGGTCCTCAAATGTTGTCATCTGATACGGTATGCCTTCTCAATGGTCACCCCAATCCTAAAAGGTTAGTAGCTAAAATTGAGGGATCCCTATCCTTTTAGCCTTCCTCCAACATTGAGTTAGGATGAGGATTAACCCGGGAGGCTGATTGGTCTGTCATCTGCAGAGATGGGTGTTTTTATTTTTAATATCTATTTTCTTGTTTTGAGACATCTAGAATCATTTAATGAAATAGGCAGCTACAGTATATAAGTTATGTAAATAAATAAAAATGACATGTTAATTAACCCTTAGAGAGAGTGTGATAATGGAACTCTGCTTTTTAACTTTAATGATTCCACAGAGAATCAGAAGGTAAAAGCTGAGTTCACCTGATGAACTGTGTCAACCTGACACAGACAATAGTCTAATCTAGGACAGAATTCCCGCATATTCTTCAAGAGAGTGGTGATATTTCTTGACATATGCAAATATATGTAAATATATTACTGATATATATGTAAGTATTCTTGTGTGTGTGTGTGTGTGTGTGCCTGTGTGTAAAGCCAAATTAATGAAATATGTATCTACATCTAATCTTTATTTATAGCTATAGCTACACACACACAGGTAGTTTGCTGTGTAGTTTGCTGAAGTACAGGTAGTCCTTGAATTACGACCATTTGTTTAGTAACTATTCAAAATTACAAAATTGTTGAACAAAGGAACCTTAAAATGTTGCAGCATATGTGATGTGACACTTTGCAGCCATGTTATTAGCAATGGCAATTTCAGTCCCATTCAGAAATCAAGGACCACTTGTGCTGTCCAGCTGTTCAAAGACTGTGGAATGAGATGGAAAAATAAATCTATGTTCTTGACCATTAATCAAAGCTACTGGGACCTTGTTCTTCCTAGACAACATTAGTAAATGAGAGAATCAGTCCTCCCTATGAGGCAGAAAACACTTGGTTCTAACAACCAGGTTGAAGAACTAAAGGCAAGCTCACTCAGGCCTCATCCATTGACCTCAATTCTCAGAGCACTTTGTTTCAACAGACCTCAAATCCCCTGACTTGGCCTGGGTTCACTGTGGAGACTGGAGCATGATTACCTCAGCAGAACTCAAAAGGTCATTGATGGGACCGGCCAGGCAGCTGTTTCTATAAACAGTCCATTTTGTACGTTCACATCTATAAGTGATGTTTCCTCTCACAGAGTTACTTGTCCCATGGAAATTTAAGCAAGGCTTTATGATCTGCGCTTCATTTGCTCCCACACCAATGTCGGAGGAATTGCACACCACATTCTTTGCTGTGGGGGAAAAAAAAGGTTTTTAAAAATTACATCTTGCTTTCTGAGTCAGATGTCTACTTACATGTTTATAATGCTAGCTACAGTCCATCAGGAATAAGAAATCTTCCATTGCACATATGAACAAAACATCTGCTTCTTAATACATTACAAGGAAACTCTTTTTAACTGAAAAATCCTGTAGTTTATTCCAATGAAAGTGTGTGAAGAATTGATCATGGATAATTCCCACCCACCAGGGGTGAAATGCTCCCAGTTCGGACCGGATCGTCCAATCCAGTAGCGATGGCGGCAGGTGGTTCAGAGAACCAGTAGCAAAAATTCCTGTGCCCCCCCCCATGCCCAGCTGAGCCATGTGATCATCAGAGGCTGTTTTTTTAACTTTTAAAAGCATTTTTTCTTCTAACCTCTTCGACCAAAAAAATGCTTTAAAAAAAAAAAAGCCTCTGATGATCGTGCAGCTTAGCTGGGATCGTCAGAGGCTTTTAAAAGCATTTTTTCCTGCATTTTTTCTTCAGCTGAAGAGGTTGTAGAAAAAATGCTTTTAAAAGTAAAAAAAACAAACACCTAGTTGGCCACGCCCACCCAGTCACATTACCCCACCACCACCAAGCCACACCCACAGAACTGATAGTAACAAATTTTATATTTCACCACTGCCACCCACCCCCACATAAGCCTAACTTTTAGATGTTAAAGGAGGATGGCTTTTTAAAGGACACAATTATGTAGGAATTCAAATTTGGAAGGAAAAGGAAAGTATGACTTCGTATTAAAATTCCTGTTTTCCAGTGAGGAAGTACAGAACAAGATATTTTTGGAACAGAAAAAATATCTCCCCATTTTTCTACAATGTGAAAGACAGAGTATTCAGAGAAAAATACAAAATGTAAAAGACCCAGCATGAACAAATTATCTGTTATCGTTCTCCAGTTATTTTTCAAGCAAACTTGCTTGTACTAGAGACAAAGCAGATAATCCTATATTATAATAAGATTGACTTGCATGCATTAGTGACTGATTTATGCAATGGCATTCTCTCTTACCTGGTATAAAATGTAGGACCATAGCTGGACTTGTCACATTTTGATTGATTTGATTCATAAACATACAATGCACCTGGAGAGCATGTCCTTTGGAGTTGCAGTGTATGTCTGTGAAACTTTGTATGGAATAATAGCAATTGAGATTATTTTTTCTTCTTCTTTCTGTAAAGGAAGAAATTATTTAATGTGGGGTTAAGGTTTCAACATCCAGAGTAAGAAGCTAGTCTCCCCCTCTTAACCTAGATATTAGTCAGGTTTATTAAAATAGATGTATTCATATCTAGCTAGGTGAAGACATTTTGCGTTAAATCTCTGAGAAAACAACTTTTTAACTGTTTGTAAAAGGCTTGACAGCTTCAGTCGAGACTCTGTTTTCATTCAGTTGCCTTCTATAATGAAGACTCCTGATAATGGAGAATATTTGTAGCTCAGGGTTGAAATGAGAGGTCTCTGGTGCTCTCTGAGCTTGGTTTTTTTCTTGCAGACATTTCATTACCCAAAGTCCATCCTTTCTAAGGTAGGTAAAATGAGGACCCGGTTTGTGGGGGCAATAAGCTGACTTTGTATAAAATATACAAAAGTATGAAGGCTATTGCTTAACACATTGTAAGTCGCCCTGAGTCTCCAGAGAAGGGCAGCATATAAATCAATTTTTTTAAAAAAATGCCTTTAATTCACTACCTGACTCTGTGGTTTCATCACAAACCCCCCAAAATTTTAACCTTAGACTGGCTACTGTTGACCTCACCCCATTCCTAAGGGGTCTATAAGGGGCGTGCATAAGAGCACCAGTGTGCCTACCATCCCTGTCCAAATTTCCCTTTAATTGTATTCATTTTATGTATTCAATTCATGTTTATACTTATATATATTATCTAATATGTACTCAAATAAATAAATAAAATAAAGTAAAGTAAAACAAATAATGAAACATCTGCATGAAAACAGCCAAGCTCAGATAGCACCAAGGAGCCCTTCACATAGACACCTGTACAAGTTTTTCCTTCACTACTAATCAACATTACGGAAGAATGTGGAGATCACTAAGGGAACTGGTGCTGAATCTCAGATTATTCAACCCCTGCTACAAAGCTCTGGGACAGTGTTTCTCACCCTTGCTAACTTTTAAGATGTGCGAACATCAAACTCCTAGAATTTCTCGGGCAGCATGAATTGAGGTTCACACATCTGAAAGCTGCAAAGGTTGAGAAACACTGATGTAGAAGCAAACTGTGATTTTCATGGTTGCATTTGACCTTGCCAAACCCCCATTAAGTTTTCAAGAGAAATGGATATCTAGCTATTCATCAGCAGCTCTTCTTCCACCCAGCCTATGATTACTTACCTGCCTTAATCGGTAAAGGCATATTGTAATCATAAGAAAAAAAATAAACAATGTAATTTTCCATCCGGCGTGTACAGCATTCCAGTCTTCTTGTTGCTGGACAAGAAATGACAGTCTCTATGGGATCTCTTATGATTTCTTGAGGCCGGAGCAAAGGAATAACTTCAATTGTTATATTTCCAAAGCTGCTCAAAAAACTTTGAGAAAAGTTGCATGTATAGATGCCTAGAAAAATAAAATCAGCAAGTTTAACAAATGCAATGCTAAAGAAATTAACAACAGAAAGTTTAAAGCAGCAGCAACTACCATTCAAGTGCTCTAAAATCAAGGAGTAGAAATGATTGAAAAGGCACTTTAGTGAACACGTTATTTCATTGATAAAATTATTTCTCTCATGAATGGGATGGTTGAGTGAAATGATTCATGTTTTGACTCACCAGTCCAGTCCTGGTTTGCCCTAAGTACAGTCAGCACAGACGTGGCACCTGTGAAGCTCTTCGTGGTGGTGTACCACATGCTATCTATTTCCTTAATAGTCCTGCCATTCTGAATTTTCCAAATGACTGTGTCATAATTTCTCACATCACTCTGGCATGTTAAAAAGAAAGCATCTCCCTCAGAAACAATGTCCTTTGAACTAGAAAGGGTTATTTTTGCTGGTGAAACACAAATAAAGAGACATTATTTAGTATTTCATTATGAGACCAGCATTACAAAAGAGACTTATTGGAGAATTGTGTGATTTGCCTTCCTAATACGAAGATTAGTTCTCATATATTAAGGCATTAGTTCTACCATACAACACGTGTTCTAATTTTTTATTGACTATTCTAGATCTCAGACCTAAAATGTTTTGCTTCCATCATTTGCTGTGTACCTTAGCATGGTTTAATAAAGTATTTCTCCTTGTATTTTTAAAACAGGTGGCACAAAAATATTTGTTTACATCATCTTGTTAATGGCTGTGGGTGGTTTTTGATGTCTGCAGTCCAGAATGTTTCATCATACCCTATGAAGATTGCCCATTAGTTAATAGGCATGCTCTAACATAGATTCAATAGCAGAAAAATTGAAAATCACCCCACCCTTCATCTCTCTCTCAATCTCTTTTTAAAAGAAGCAGAAAAAACCCCCTCCACTCTATAATATCAGAAGAATGAAAAGGATACAACACATATTTACAAACAATGTGTGGCCAAAAAAAGCAATGTGAAATGAGATGAAAGGCTATATGGAGAATTGTATGAGTCAAGCCTATATCAAAAATTTAAGAGCAAAGTTTAAAATGAGCAGTTAAAGTTTGAAGAACTTTTAGAATCCAGTGGAGGAACTGAACAAGCTTTCCATGGGTCAAAGTCTGGCACTACTGTGTCACAAAAAATCCCTTTCTTTCTTTCTCAGGATCCTGGTCTCTTGCCAGAAACTTTGTACAGTTTAATTTTGTCCGCATTCATTGATAGACTATCCCTTAAACTGCAGCCTAGCTAGAAGCATTTATGCAAAAGTGCTAACTTCAATACTGTATTCTAAATCTAGTACTACAGATTTTCTCAGATGATTACTGAATCCATCCCCAACAGTCAGAAAACAGGTGCTGTATTCAAAAAAATGCTTACCCACACGAAAATATGTCACTTTGAGTATTTTATTGGCACGAGCACCATAGGTAGTATTTAGCTCACATGTGTAATCAGTGCTGGCGCCAGACTTGTCTACTGGGCACTGAGATTCACTAGCCTGTAGCAAGTAGATGGTACAGTTGTTCATTGAAGTAGTGCTTCCTGCAAAGAAAAGCAATCAATCTGAAAAAGATTGAAGAAAGGCTGATGCTTGAAATAAAGCTATGTAGTATCTCAGTTTCTACTTCCTATAGCACTTATACATTGCATGCATTGGAATTATGAAGAAGAATGGAAGAGGAATTTGTATGTTGTTGTGACGGTTAAATTTATATCCCACCTTTCTTACAGAAGCTCAAGGCAGTATACATAGTGCTCACTCCTCCATTTTCCCCCCAACAAAAACCTGTGAAATGGGTTGAACTGAGAATTATGTTCCCTTTACTGAACATGCATACACAGGAAAAGATTGAGTGCACGCAAAATAATAGTAACCCGACCTAAGTTGCACACAATAATAGTAACAAATTCAGACATCAGAAAACATTGTTGCTTTAGATAGTGGGATGAGCAGCCTATAAATATAATAATTAAATAAATCAACTATGGGCTCATGACTGCAACAGCAAAGGCTGCTTGGTGTTGCCAAGCTGTAGGACAGTAGGCAGGGGATCCTTTTTTAGCCTCACAATTGCAGCTCTGGATCGGGTCCAAGTGGAGACACATCGATGTAAGTTCAGAGCCTCCTATACATGAGGAGCCTCCTTCCTCCAAAACCAAGTTAGTATGTGTGGCATTCTGAGCAGATAAAGTCCATGATCATTGTTAACTTTATAAGCATTTCAAATTTTAAATTAATAATAATTAAAGTTCAAGAAAGTTCAGAATACATCCAGAGAAGAAGGAAAGAAGGGGAAGAAAGAATGGTGTCTATCTAAATGCTTTTCATATAATGCTTCCCTCCCTCCCTCCCTCCCTCCCTCCCTCCCTTCCTTCCTTCCTTCCTTCCTTCCAAGTCAGACTCTAGGAGTCAACAATGCCTTGAAGAATGTGTGTGACATATTATTATACTTTTTACTGTCTATATTTTAACTAAGAAATATGTGAACATTTTAACATGTCAATATTGCATGTATTTACAATTTATTCATATACTTGCATTGTGGCACATAAATGTGTCCTTGGCTGGGGAAAAGCTACTCAAAATATATATTTTCCCCACATGGCATATAAGAAATTGGAGGGAACACTGGCTGAGAAAGAGTGGTTGGATCAAAGCAACCTAGAGAGCTTCAATGCCTGAGGAGGAAGCAGAAACTAAGTTTCCCTGCTTCTCACAGTTAACTCTTGCCCCATACTGGTTCTTTGATCAATGCATTGGATTAGATGCATTCAGGAAGGCCTAGAAATAAAGAAGGTGGAGCTCTGGAAACAGAGTTATGATTGAATTACTCCAGACATACAGATAATAGAAGTTTGTGTTTGACTGCAATTGACTTTAGGTGTGCCAGTAATATAGAATTTTTTCCATGCTTTTTCAACAATCGCAAGCTTATAAATTTACTGATTGATAGAATTTATCTCCACTACAAAGAGTCTTGGGGCAGTCTACAACACCCATCAGTCCAGAGTTTAAAAAGTGGTAAAAATAAACCAGACAGCCAAGTAAATCCTAGTGTGTGCTACTTTATAATTGATGATTCAAACCTTAGGGGGTTCAATTTTAACAGCCTGCAGAAGGAGAACAGTATAGGGACAAATTGAAACTCTGGTACAGCCAATTCCACAGACCAGGTGCATCAACTGAACACAGTCCCTGCCAATGTCCAGTCTTCTCATTTTCTTCTACAACATTAGGTTTCCCTTTTTCAGGGAATTATTTGAGCTATTATTTCCTTGAGTGTGTTGGGGGGGATATCAGAAGGATTCCTTGAGTGTGTTGGGGGATATCAGAAGGAGGTAGTACAGGGCATATATACTCTTCTTCTTTCCCACTTCATAGCCATAACTACTTTACTGTTAACCAATTACTCCTAGATGACCAATCCACTGAACACATATTGGAATTTACACCAAAAGGGGTGTGAATCTCTATGCAATGTATCTCCAGTACCATTCAGGTCTTTTGATTTCAGAATAGGGACCTTGGAGGTTTTCTAGTCCAGCCCCCTGCTCAAGCAGGAGATCCTATACCAGGGGTGTCAAACTCGATTTAGCCCTTAGGGGGCTGGCATGGGCGTGGCCAGGGTGGGTATGGCCAGCTCGACATCACTTATGTAGGGGGGCGCCTGTGGTGACCCAAGCACTCTGTAAGCGAAAATGGGCTCCCGAGTTCCGTTTTCAGCTGTGACAGCCTCCTGCAACCTTCTGCCAGTGAAAATGGAACTCTGGTTTTGCTGGCAGAGGCACCGTGAGGAGGTCTTTTGCTGTTTCCAGGGTGGCCCTGTGGGCCAGATCTAAGCACACTGCAGGCCGGATCTGGCCCCTGCGCCTTGAGTTTGACACCCCTGTCCTATACTATTTCAGATAAGTGACTATCCAGTCTCTTCTTAAAATCCTCCAGTGATGAAGCACCTACAATGTCCGAAGGCAAGCTGTTCCATTGATTAATTGTCCTCACTATTAGGAAGTTTCTCCTCAATTCCAGGTTGCTCCTCTCCTTGATTAGTTACCATCCACTGTTTCTTGTCCTGCCCTCTGGTGCTTTGGAGAATAAATTGACCCCCCTCTTCTTTGTGGCAGCCTCTCAATTTTTCAATCTCAATCTTTTTGATAAGGAATGCTACATTTCCTATCAACAGATCAACTACTTTCATTCTCCCCTTTGCAGGAAAATCTGGAACTCTAGGTTTTGTGAAGGAGAAGAAAAAGCAGAAATAGGAAAGCACCTAGTTTTCTGTCCCACATTTCCAACTGAGATCAAGAGATTGCAGCTCTCCATGACCAAAGATTATCTAGGAAGGGAGCAAACAGTGAATTTGCTTAACACATAGGCTGGTGCAAGTTAGGCAATGGTGGAGCAAGAGAAAGTTACACAATTTCAGTTCAGGTCTTGATTTTGCTTTGATGGAGGAATGTATGAAAGTCAGATTCTGGGCCCATGTTTGTGTCCAGCTTACTGTGACCCACAAAACAACCCAAATATTGAGAGAGAGCTACACTTTCTATATAAAGAGTGCTGGAAAGAGAAAAATGATCAGCTATAATCAGAATTTAGTACAGATGGTATTGCTACATACCTGAAATATTTATTGCTCCATTGGGTCTCCAATAAGAAGAGAAAAGTTGTATGTCTCTATCTGTGCAGCAGCTCAGTTCTCTTAGGTCTGTACCATCACAGACAATAGAGACATTTTCTGATGGCACAAGTTTAATCTGAGAGACCACTACATTAACTTCAGCTCTGTATATTGAGGCCAATTTTGTTGAGTCATCTTTAAAATTGCAACCAAAATTATCTGCAAAAAAGACAAATATGTTATGGGCAAACATAGTTTCCTAAAATAACACACTTGTTAGGCACAAAAGCCGCTTTTGAAATATAACAAGCTTATCACAGTTCTCTAATAAAATAAATGTATGTTGCAGTTCTAATACATGAAGATATATCTCAGAGAAGTAATCAGTCCCAGACTGAGCATGAGCCAGAAGGGTGAGTTTAAAAAAGTATAGTGCAGTATTGTTTTGCTTTCATAGAATAACCAGTTCAGCTAACATCATACCAGCCAGCAGACCTCTAGTTGTGCAACAGGAATGTGTTTTCCATCCTAAATCTGCTCTTGAGAGTTTCCCAAAATAATATAGTCTGGCAGGATAATTTTTGTTAATTTTGGTAAAAAGTTATTCAATAAAAATTATGTAACAGTGACAAAGCATAGCTTGTCTTCATCATTTCAGGCACCACACCTGAAGAATGAGATAGGAAAATTAGCATTGGTTCAAAGAAGGCCACCAAATGATCAATCAAATAAGTGCTGTGAGAAAAGCTGGTCAGAAACAGGATCCCTAGCCAACTGCAGAGGGCAGACAAGTGTCAGAGCACACAAAGCCTATGACTTACACATTTGTATTCACACTGAAAAACAAACATGTAAGGGCAAATTTCACATGTCTTCATTATGTGCCTGCTGTCATTATGTACACTGATGTGGTGCTTATGACTGAGTCTATTGACACTGGACAAGAGAAGGTTGAGAGAGAATGTGTCAGCTCTTTACAGGTCATCTGAAGAACTGCTCTATAAATCAAACCAATAATTCTGAAGAGCAGGGCTAGATCTAAATTAGGAAGCACCTTTTAACAATAAGTGTAGGTGGAGCCAATTAGCTAGAGGGGTGATAGGCTTTCCCTCACTGGAAACCCAAATAACAATTCCCCAACTATTTGTTGGACTGGTCTAAATTCTAAATCTCCTGCTCTGAGAAGGGAATTATCCATGATGCCCTGTAATACCTTTCTTTCTGGTCTTTGCTGGTTCCATAAACAAAAGGACTCATGTTAAAATGGCCTAGAGGTGGAGCTCTTGCCTCACAATCAGGAGGTTGTGAGTTTGATCCTAGGTAGAAGCAGATGTAGGGTCTCCTGCTTGGGCAGGGGGTTGGACTTGATGACCTGCAAGGTCCCTTCCAACTCTGTTAATCTGTTAATCCCAGCAAAACCTCCACAGTCTCCCACCACAACTTGGAGACATTCGCTGGAATGACTGACCAAGACCTTTGATATACTGGAGAGGACATGCTGATACTATTAGCTAGTTATCAGCTTATCCATACATGTTGCTTGCCCTGGCACAAGGATAGCCCATTCACTGTTTTTTTGAGGACAGAAACTCATAAAATAATCTTCAGCCACACCCAGACCATTACTAAGGCCATTTCCACCCATCTTTCCTTGCTTTGCCTCCAGACTGCTGTTTTCTGACTTTTGCCAGCACAATACAATGAATGCCGTGTGTCTGCCATGCAATGTCAGCAGCCTTCAAAGTTTGCAGAAGGGCAAAATATATTTGGGAAAAGAAAAAGGGGACTCAAGGAGGAGTTGTTGAAGGCATGGAACCTGACTAATGATTGGTAGGAAAAATGGAGATCCTGATGGAAATGGAAATGACTAGAGGATAGGAATGCCTAGAATAGTGAGCAGAACACACACTGCACTGAATTCCTGCTTGTTGATTTCAATTCAGCACACAGCTTGGGCTGATATTCTGGGCTATTCTCGAGACTAGCTGAAGCTCTGAGCACAGGAGACCTGCAGCTAGTCTCACCACTGATGGAGGAAAATTTGCTGAAGCAGGAAGAAAGGTTATTATTGGGAACACATCAGAGCAGGTTCCATGGTGTTGCCAGCATTGACCCAATCTTTTAGTATAGTCTGGCTACAGTTGGTAGACCAGCAGTATTCAAGTGGCAGTAACATTTTATGCCATACTTCAGTAACTTTGCCTAGAGACAGTGATAGCATGTTGTTTTCCCAGCATAATAGAATGAGTGTGTTTGGTTATACTTGCCCAAATTTTAGATCTATGAGGAATATTATTTTCAAATAATCCCAGTTTAAAAAGGGATGTTGTTGGCTCCAATAATGGACTGCAAGGAACATACATTTGTATCTTCTGTCTGATCCTGCCTTTGTACTGCACTATTTATAAGAAGAAAATATCTGTAGCTCAGGGTGAACAGGACTTCTTGGTGCTCTCTGAACTTGATTGTTTGCCTGCAGACATTTTGTTCCCTAACTAGGAAATATCACCAGTGCTAGGAAGTGTGGGGCTTGTTCCCTGTTTACACAGTATACAATGGCTTACCCTGCTAATGTTGGCGGGGGTGTTTATAAGAATTGTTTCTGATCCTTTGACTGCTGATTATCAGGCAACCCAAACAACGGCTCCAGCACTCTTCTATTTAGAATTCAGAATTACCTGCTTCATTCAGCTTGATGTTGGTTATTGTCAGGGTTGCTCTCTTGCTTCCCTCTTTAACCTCTTCTGTCAAGGTAAGTCTGTCAGGCATGATGACATTATAAGTCCAGGACACCTTTCTTGAAATGTATTTTGTCATGCAGGTTATTTTTACTGTATCTCCCTCGAAAATATGTTCAGGAGAAACAGAGATGTTTACATAACCTAGCATGGCATAAAGAGAAATCTTCAAAACTAGTGGAAACACATATACATATACATCTATACACATATCACACACAGAGACACACTGTTTCAGCATGAAAAAATAATAATTTTCCAAAATATGAATTCTAAAATTGATATTCATATGTGATGTAACATATAATATAGAGTATTGCCTGTATAATTATCAGCTACTTCATAGTATTATTTTGTACTTTTCTGAACATGTTTTGGCAATCTACTGAAACTACCTAGCAAAATTAAGACATTGGCATGGATATCTTAATTGCCTTAAACATTGATGTCTTCAGTTCAAAGGAGCTCTGGTTCAGGAGGTGAGATAATTTTGCATGTGGGATTTTCCAAGGTGATTAACAATAATTTAGCTTAATGAATGCAAATATCATTTTGAAACAAAGCATTGCCAATCAATGACCACCTTTTCACAAATCCGTGGTCTAGACTGAATCTCCAAGTTTGATTCTTCACTACCATAGCTTGGCCTGTGATTGTAAAATGATATTAAAACTCTAAAGATATTTTCTCATCACTAAGGACAGCAACTGTATTCACCAAAACAGAAATACACATTTTAATAAAAGACATTAAAAAACATTACCAAAGGTTTCTGTTGCAAATGTGGAAGATGCTAAGTTGAGGGGGAAACGTAAAAGAGCAGCTATCTTGGTATGTGCATTTTCAAGCGGGATCTGCCCTGCTGAGGTTATTTCATAGCCAACCATGATGCTTCCAGGCCTATGTAAAAAGAATATTGTCCAGTAAGTTGAAGCTCATTGTGTAATAAATGATACACAATATCGTTCTCCTGCCAACCTAGCAATTTGAAAGCATGCAAATGTGAGTAGATAAATAGGTACCACTTCAGTGAGAAGGTGATAGCATTCTGTGCACCTTAAGCATATAGTCATGTCGACCACATGTCCACAAAAGCATCTTCAGTCAATGCTGGTTCCCTCGGCTAGGAATCAGAGATGAGCACTGCCTCCCTAGGGTCGGACATGACTGGACAGGGGAAACCTTTACCTTTACCTTTTTAAATGACTTTTAAAGCTATATTTTCATGGTAGCTGGAGGAAAAGAAAACCAGATGTGGATTGCCTCATCAATCTCTTCTACGATTCTGCCTTATCTACTCAGAAAGCAGTAGAGTCCAATGTGATAGTTTATGGCTAACAGGAGAAAGGGATATTCCGCAGTGAACTCCTGCTTCTGCAATAGATTTTCCATCTTCCTGGGTCTCCAGAATCTACTTCAGACAGCTCACCAATCTTCCTGACAATTGTTTGTTTGTTTGCTTGTTTCTTCTAGTAAATGCTGTTCTTCAATCTCTCCCCACCAAAAAACCACTACTGAGGGTAACCCAAAGTATCTTAACTGCTATAATTTTATAATGGACTGTAAAGATGAATTAAAATATCCATACTTTGTTTTAAGTGCTTACATTGTGTTTGTATGTTTATCTCTGCATTTCAATTATGAAGAGAGATATAATATCCTTATCAAACTCAACTACTGTACCTATATTATAGAGTCTATGTGTCTATATGCTATTTCTTAATTATACAGTCAGAACGATGAAAATTTCAAACTGGATTTTTTTTTCTGATTGGACACTTCAGAATATAATGGAAATGCCCTTAGAGATCCCTTGCTAATTGGAGATTTGGGATTAGGATTGAGGAAAACAAATTGTATAGGAGCCAAAAAGTAATCTTTCATGGGTGATCATGATGGGAACAAGCTCTTCAACTTAGAATAGGTATTACAACATAGATTACAAAGATATAGCTCTAGAATGGATTTGAGGATTTTTATCATGGACAATATAATTTATTTTGCTTTCTTCAAATATCTATGTAGTTGTTATGATTATTCCAGTGAGTTTTGACTCTCCAGGTGACTACATGAAGAGATCTATGCAATTTACTTGGAAACGTTTTTTTAAAAAAGTGGTTGGTTAGTACCTTGTTTATGGATGTTTTTCAACTTTCTAATTCAGGATGACACTGTGTTTAGCCCACGGTCACCCACTTGGTTTCCATGCAAAGGGGCTTTCTGTCCCCAATACAATACCTTTAACTATAACAAACTTGTCTTTCAATTTTCTGTAGGTTATATTTATAGAGGTTGTATTATCTATAGAGTGGTGTGTTGTTGTTTTTTGCTGATTTTAGTACAGAAAAGCTTTTCTCTGCATTATACGTTTGCCCTACTTGAAGCTAAATTTCATTTTATGCTTAGCATTTATCAGCTGGATCATTATGTGAAGTCGAAACAAATAATTTTTTTTCCTATAATCTTTTCAAGTGAAACAAAAAGGTTTACATACCTGAATCCTATAACTGTTGCATTTATGAAACCCGGTAAAGTTGAATAGCCCTCAATAAACTGAAAGAAAGCAATACATTTTGCAGAGTATTTATTATTAATTAAGACCACATTATTTCTATTACAAACATCCTACATACTTTCATGAAACATCAAACAAATATTATAATTTTCACAATCCTGGTCTCATAGATTAAGGATTCTTTGCCGAATCTAATATAAAAATTGTTAGATTGGCGCAGGGGAAAAGAATATGTGAGCAGCGAATGGTCCGTTCAGCACTTTATTAAGAGGATCAGAACAGCCGACTGTGCTGCCGGGCTCACCTTATAAAGGGAGCTGGCAGGCAAGCCGGCCAATGACAGATCTCCAAATCTCCCGCCGGTGGACTAGCCAATCCGGCAGGGATGCCCATATAAGGACATAACAGAAATAATCTACCAAAAATGGATGAAGAGATACGTTGGATTACAATACCCATAACACCCAATCAGCATGCTTATCGGTTAAGAACACTGTTATCTAAAACAGGGCTCCCCAACTGTATGGAACCAGGCTGTGAAAATGGTGGGTGAGCGCGAAGCTTCATTTGTGAAAGCGGTGAACATGTGCATGCAAAACCATCCTTTCCCCCACACCTTCCCCCCCCACCTCCACTGTCTGCCAAGCTGGAAAGATTGGAGAATGCTGCTCTAGAACATCTGAAAGGTATTAGATAAGGAAAGGTTAGTTTAACCTGTATCTTAATTCAAAGCTGGAGTTTAATCAAAGTAAGTCCATTCATTCTTGTCATAACAAGATGAAATAAATACTTTCCCAGGCTTAATAGTTTTCCAGGTTTTGGCAGTTCCTTGCCAAACAAGCTAACAGTAAACAGCTCAACCAAAGAATTTCCAAGACCCACCAACGCGGACAGGGCAAGCCACTAGAATATAAACTGAGAGCAAACTCCACTCCCTACTAGTACTGATGCTGTTACCTAGTTTGGGTAATAAAACATCTGCAAGAAAACAACCAATCTCAAAGAGCATCAAGGAACCCTCATTTCAACTCAGAGTTACAAATATTTTCCTTTATTAGATTAAAGGCTGTATATTGCATAAGGAATGTTGCTTCTACTCTTTCACTATGCCATTGCCAGGTAATCCCTAGTTCAGTGGTGAAATCTGAACCGGTTTGCCACCAGTTCGCTGGCCACACATGCGCGGTGCGTGCCAAATGCGCACTGCAAGTGCATGCACAGTGCACGCCAAATGCACGCTGCACACACGTGCATGCGCAGTATGCACCAATATATCACCCGAACTAGTGCAAACCGGTAGCATTTCACCACTCCCCTAGTTGAACATATCTATGTATTATCTTCCACATTACGAACTTGGGATCCACATATATCTGCAAGCATTTATTACTTTCTGTTATATAGGCGTTTCAATTAAAAATATGTCTCTGTTTTTGTAAGTTTGATACTATCAGTCCCATAAAAATACAGCACCCTTCATAGACCACTTAAAGTATCAGTTCCATTCCCAACTACACACAAAAAGCAACTGGATTTACTTAATTTTTTCCCTTGAAAACATTTAACTTCTCATTCAAGGTATTTCTTGGATGAGAAGTGAAACATTTTCAAGGAAAAAAACTGAGAGAGTCCAGTTGCCTTTTGAAAAGCAGCTTTGGGACAACCACGACTTTCCATAGACAACCAGAGACCATTTTCACAATTTCAGTATAGTTCTTTTATACACTTACAATAATAAAAACCCAACAACCAACAATGTTGTGGGAGAAAGCCAATGTTTGTTGCTCCAGGAACTGTGGCAGTTCAGGGGATAACAATTTTTAATCCTCCTATTGGTCATTTGGAAAGAGAACATGTTGGCTTATTTCCTGCTCTGAGCCACCAGAAATTAAGATAATCTAAGGTCAGTTTCAAATTCTCTTGTAACAGATTGTAAATGGACATGGAGTGAAAACTGTGCAATATGAAAGGCCTACGGAGAGCTTATTTGGGTGGCTTGAGTTAAGAGTTTAGCTGAGGCACTAAAAAGACTACAAAATGGAACTTGCATTTGTTTTAATCACCTAAAGTATCTAGACACCTTCAAAAGAAATTCTCTTCAGCTAAGCAATAAGAGTTTTAAAATATCTTGGCCACGTTTTAGCTGAAGAACCAGCTCAGACTTACTGCCTCCTCAAGATCATGTTTGTATTGTTTGAACAACACAGAGGACGAATTCCATAGATCATTCTTAAAGGGTATATCAAGTCGGACAGACATTTTTGTTATGAGCACTGAAGGAATATCTGTGGTAAAAAAAAAGAAGAGAAATAATCTTATTAGCTGAAATAAAAATTTGAAAATAAAGTATCATTTAATCATAAAATTCAGTCTTGGCTAAATGCTTAATAGCCCATTCATTTAAAATTCACATTAATTTAGTTATGTATTCTTTTACTGGAGCTTGCATGAGGACATGGAGAAGAGAAGATGGGAATAATAATCTGAAATCTGGCAGTGTGAGCAAATGGAACAACATTTACAATAGAGGGATTAAAATCCTGGGACCAGAGTAGGAGCAATAATATAACAAAAGTTGAAAACAAGAAATTTAATGGAAAATAACTAATAAATATGGAGGATGGGAACAGAGCACAAACAATATGAAATTATCAAGAAGGGGCTCTTTTGTGAAAAGATAACTTTTACGTAGTGCCAATTATGTATACTAGTATGCAAGAGAGACCAAGCTAAGGTCACCATGCTTGGGGATCAGTAGACATATTTAGAATGTTGATCGAATGTCATAGGCACTTTCCCACAATGGTTGTATTGGTGGATACAGCTATTCATAAAGGACCCATTTACCAGAAGGTTGCAGCCCACCCATCCTCTTATTTTCTAAGAATATCTCCCGTTTCTGTGTTGGGAGCATGAGAAATGCAGGTAATGCTTGAGATCCATGCTTTGATTTGCTACATGCTAGCTTTCCATTCAATTTTCAAAATCAAAATATTCTAAACCAATTCAATTAGATGTAGCAGAGAACTCAGCAAGCACCAAACAGTGCATGGTCACTCCACATTGGGGATTTAGGCTAAGTGGAATAAAAATATAATGAATGCAGTTGCAAAATGCAGGAGGCTTTTCAAATTTTGCAAATCATAGGATGAAGTTAAAGATCTGAATCAGATTTCTGATCTGAAATTCTAGTATTTTGTTTGATTGCATAGATTATAGAAGCCAAACATTATTTAGATGACATTTGACAGATTCCAGAAAGTGAAGAATTAGCAAATAGCTATGGTGTAAAATATAGGCTGAAAAGGCTGTGAGCTGCTATCCTAGAGCATGTAAAACTCAATCAGAACTTTCTGATTTGAAAGTAATTTAAGCTTCCATTTTGGCAGATTACCCATGAAAAGTTATTTTTTCATGAATGAATTGCTGTTGCCCATAAACCACCATTCATCAACATTTGCCACCTTTTCTTACCTTCTGATTGAAGTTGACAAAAGGTCCCTTGAGGGGGAAGCTGCGCAATACAGTTGCAGTTCTCTCCCCCTGCAGTTGTAGTATTATGGCAGACAGGATATGCTTTACAGATCTTGGCAGACCATCCGTAATCAGGCTCACAGAAACAATGAGAATGATTAGTGCCACCTAAATTGCACACTAATGTGAGAAAAGAGAAAACAAAACAAAAAAAAGACTTAAATCATTGTATCTTACTGATATTATTCCTCTCATTGATTATGTTTACTCCGTATGCATTATTCAAACCTTATACAAACTTGGAGGGTTGAATATCCAAGATCCTAACCCAGGGTTTCTCAACTTTGGCCACTTGAAGATGTATGGACTTCAGCTCCCAGAATTCCCCAGCAAGCCAGGCTTCAAAAATCACTTTAAGCAATTTTTTTTTTAGTATTGGCTTTTCAAAAGTGTTTTAGGCTATGGTTGTAAACACACTTTGAATATTGGTTAAGTATAAATGAATAATATATATGAAATCACATTTTTAGCATCACAGATTGATTCATGCAATAATAAAAAATATTGGAAAAGTCATAAAATAATCAGATCTGTAGTAGTAATGCGTAATGCGTTGGGTCTCTTATTGAGTCTCAATTTCTCAATTTCTCTAGCAAATATTAAGTGTAGTTAATCTGTTCATGTATGAATGGATTAATAAGTAAAATCATTACATTGGATATATATTGATTTCAGGTGTGACATTCAAACCCTACGGACTACTTTGCAGAACATTAAATGTCAAGAGGAACTTAAACCTTCATACAGCCAAGGGCTTCCAGTTGTCTCATTTTTCAGGTATAAAACAATTCTTACCAAAGCAGTCCAAATAGGAGGAGGAAGGTGTGTTGGATATGTTTGCTGCTTTGAGTTAATTGTAAAAATAATAAAGGTGGGATACAAATAAATAAATAAATAAATAAATAATCTGCAACCTACCCAAATAACAAAATAATAGAGCTTGAAGGTCTTCTAGTCAACCCCTTGCGCAGGCAGGAAACCCTATACCATTTCAGACCAATGGTTGCCAAATTTCTTTTTAAAAACCTCCAGTATAGGAGCACCCACAATTTCTGGAGGCAAGTTGTTCCATTGATTAATTGTTTTAACTGTCAGGAAATTTCTCCTTAGTTCTGGGTTCCTTCTTTCCTTGATTAGTTTCCATCCATTGCTTCTTGTCCTGCACTCAGGTGTTTTGGATAATAGCTTGACTGTCTCTTCTTTGTGGCTGTCCCTTAGATTTTGGAACAGTATTATCATGTCATTTCTAGTCCTTCTTTTCATTAAACTAGATATATCCAATTCCAGCATCCATTCTTTATATGTAATCTTCTTTGTTGCTCTTTGCTGCAGTCTTTCCAGAGTCTCAAAATCTTTTTACATCGTGGCGACCAAAACTGGATGCAGTATTCCAGGTGTGGCCTTATCAGAGTGATATTAACACTTCACGTGATCCTGATTCTATCCTTCTGTTAATGCAGCCTAGAACAGTGTTGGCTTTTTTGGCAGCTGCTAGCTCACACTGCTGGCTCATATTTAAATGATTGTCCACTAGGCTCCATTTTCGGCTGCGACGGCCTCCTGCAGTCCTCTGCCAGTGAAAATGGAGCTCAGGGAGGCTGCGTGTGGCCTCCCTAAATCCGTTTTCACTGGCAGAGGTCTGCAGGAGGCCATCATCGATGTGTGCAGTCCTCCCAGCTCCATTTTTGCTGGAAGAAGCACCGTGGACAGGTCCTTCACTGTTTCCAGGATGGCCCTGTGGGCCAGATCTAAGCAACCCGTTGGCCAGATCCAGCCTGTGGGCCTTGAGTTTGACACCCCTGATCTACACCATTTTTAAACCAATCATAGAACTATCCAATCTGAATTGCAAAACTCCAGATTTTACAACCCAGATATGATAGGTCCGATGCCCACATTTCTGCACTGGATTGAAACAATATATTGAGAAACAGGGAGGACAAACATTTAAATACATTAAACAAATTAATGTACTGTTTTGATAAATCAGATTGTTTTACAGAATTTTATCTGTTGCAGGACGTATTGCTAATCTTTTATAAATATTTTAGACTTTCCTGCCTATCTTAATTCTCCCAAATACATTTTAGTTCTGAGTCCTTTTATAACTTCCAAAAGAAATTCACCCTCCAACCTCTGATCAGGACATTAAAGGAGAAAGGAACTAAGTGAACAAAATGTGCTTACAACTTCCTGGAACATGAGAACAGTTAATTCCATTAGGTTGAACTGTAAAGAGCCACCCTATACCGCAAAAACGCTTTTGTGTTTCCAGCAGACTTTCCCTTTTTTTTTCATATTAGAAGAGCTGTCAGGCATTAACAAATGTTTATAAAAAGTGTTTTGTTTCATTTTGAAAGAGTAGATAAGTCTCTTGATAGTTATTCCTGAACATACAGTCTTTCCCTTGGCACCTCGACATGGGCTGCCAAAATTGTGAGGTGCCAGCAAAGGTAAAATGGTCTAACATTTAGTGATTGTTTAAAGCAATGGTTCTCTATGGACTCTGGGTCTCTGGGACCTTTTCAAGGGAGGAGGTCTGAAAATTCTATAAAACTATTTTTATAATGATACTAAAATATTATTTAAGTTTTCCATTCCTATTCTCATAAAGGTAGACTGCAGTTTTTTAGGGGCTACATGACAAGTGATGAAGTCATCACTCTGATGGGTAATAACATATGTACTTGTGTTTCCTCATATTTGTTAGGGTTTTTTGAGGTAGCAGGTTTAGGATATAAATATGTGTGCTTTCATAATAACTCAGTTTTAGGGTTAAAGTTAGTTAACGTGTAATGGGTTTATTATTGTTATTTTAAATGAATAAATAAACTCAACAAACCATAACTGTTTGGTGTCTTCAACAACTTTTAAGAATGTAAAGGAGTATTGAGATTAAACAATTAAGAACTGTTGGCTTAGTTTTGTACCACAGATCTAGCAACCGTGATTAATCATGTTGTATCTTAAGCCACACAACACACCCACCCACCAAAAATACCCCAAAATTAAATTAAACATAGAAAAAGCAAATGTTGATAGTAAATGGTCAAAGACTACTTACCGGTAGTAATATTAATTTGTGAAATGCTTATATCTGAATCAGGGACATTTACTGAAACTGGGAGACTAAGGTTTTTGAAAAACTTTCTGAGGTCCTCCTGGAGTGAGGTGTCTACAAAGTTTATCTCAACAGCAATCGTGTATTCTGGCGACATGTCTAACAAGGGAGAAAAATGATCTGTCATAATTAATTGTGTAATAAGAGTGACTCAGCCATGTCCTGCTATCTTCTTCTCAATGATTGTCCATGTCAGAAAACCTCTCACAATGAGCATATCTTGTCAACTACCTTGCAAGTTTCATCTAGTACAGAATGTAGCAATGTAAGCAAATATGTGAATTTTTCAATCAGTGCTTGTTGTACCTCTGTTCCAACAGCTGCATTGGTTGCCAATGTGCTTCCAGGTTGAATTCAAGGTGGTGGTAATAAATTCATGGCATGAGGCTGGGTTATTTGAGGGACTGCCCCTCACTGGTTACATCTACCCATCCCATCAAGATTGATATGTTATAGGTCTTGTCCAAGACTCAAGAAGAGAGCCTTTTCTATCATCCTTTGGAACATCATCCCCCACACTCACCCAAAAGATTAGATTGGCTGAAAATTCCGCTTGTGCCCTCTTTCCTTTGTCTTCCTGTGATTGTGCAAGCACACACACACATGCCCCCTGACCCTGGTCTCCCTGCAATTGCACAAATGCATTCTCCCAGCACCTTTTCCATGGCCTCCCTGCAATCAAAGTACTTCAGGTCCTCTTTCAACAGCTTCCCTACAATCACACACATGCACACATACATCAGCTCCCAGGCCAGGACCTCTCTACCCCCCCCACATCCCTTACCGGGGACTCCCTTCACTCCCCACTTAATGACTCACACATCTTGGGTTGCAACAACAACCAGGACTGCCTGAATTGCTGTTGCTAAGGGCCATGCGACTTTGTACTTTATGGCCCCCTTACTTAGTGATGGCAGTCCTGGTCCCAATTGCAATTGTAACTTGAGGACTATCTTTATCTCCATTTAACATGTTATATTGTATTTTTACCACAACAAGCATTGGTGCTTTTGAGCTGCCCTGTATCCTATCTATGCATCCCCCAGTGTGATGCCCAATGATCCCAATGACATCTTCCTTGATGACTTTGGGATGCTCTTCCCAGTTTGCTTGAGACTGACCATGCTCAATCGCCATTCTTTTGTGAATGGGCAAGCTCTCATACCAATGTGCTTTACATTGCAAATGTTGATATGCCCATCAAAGTTAACATCCCATGTCTACCTATTAAGAAAATGTCTGCAGGAAAATAAGCAAGCTCAGAGAGCATCAAGAACCCCTCATTTCAACCCCAAGCTACAAATATTCTCCTCTATCAGTATATAACATTGTGCTTAACAATTGCACCTTATTTGCTTCACAACTGCAGCTGGAACTGATATCATAAGTCAGGCATGGTCAAGTAACATTTTACTTTATGATCACACTGTTAACAACGGAGTTGTCAGGCCCAGTTGCAGTTGGCAAGCAAGGCAGAAATCAGATCATTTACCAAAGCAAAGTGATTGTACAAATTGATGTATATCAGAAGATGAAGCTACTGTTAGTAAGCAAAAGATATTAAAAGATATCCACCTACCCTGACGCTTTTGTCTATGTAACTCTAGTTGTGTGGTGTTCTCCTCAATTTTGCCCCACTTGCTGTGAATCTGAAAGACAGGCATTTTCCTCTTTATAAGAAAAGAATTATACATTGAGGGAGGCTTTTCAAGAAGAACCATAAATATTCATTCCTGGTGAATCAACCACCAGGAATTTCAACCACCTGATGACTCAGCTGTCTGGAACCAACATTTACATAATAGTTCATGAATGAAGGTGAATATACATGTCCCAGGATAAAGTTGCAGGATCCAATCTGGACTGGTCCTCAGGACCAGAGGTTTTGTCTTCCGAGCTCAGGGAACTTCTCTCTCTCTCTCCCTAGGCTAGAGATGAGTTCCTTGAAGATGGGCACCAGCATGAGTCCAAAAGCTTGGAAGACAAAACCTCTGGTCCCAGTGACTAACCCAGATTGGATCCTGCAAAACTATACTAGTTGAAAGTAGCAAATTCTTAAAAGAATGTTCCATGTTTGAGAATTTGCTACCTCCAGCAATTAGAGCTTCTAGCATTCCCTATTATGCGGGAGAAGCTATTGACAGTGTGGAAAGACATAAAATCAAGGGGCTGCTGAACTGCGATATTCAGGACTGCTCCTTGGAGACTCAGTGACACACGCCACCTTCTCTATTGTAGCCTCTAGATATTCAGAACTATAGATTCTCAGAATTCCAAGTTACTATGTCATGTGTAAGATCTGATCCTCAGCCAGAGCAAGTATGAACATTATAGGTCCGTGATGGCGAACCTATGGCATGTGTGCCACAGGTGGCATGCATAGCCATATCAGTGGGCACACCAGCTCAGCTCTGGCGCGCATGTGCATGCCAGCCACCTGATTTTCAGGCCTTTTGGCCACCAGAAGTAGGGAAACAGGCTGTTTTCTGCCTCCAGAGGGCCTGGGGGTAGGAGGGGAAGGCTGTTTTCGCCCTCCCCAGATGCATAGAGAGGATCTGGAGTCAGGTGACAAAGAAAAACGAGCCAGGAGCAAGGGGGGAGGGGGGGTTGGTCACGCATGCGCAGGGCAGGGCGCATAGAATTATGGGTGTGGGCACGCACGTGTGCAAACCTCCCCCCCCTTACTGGCACGTGATGGCAAAAAGGTTAGTCATCACTGTTATAGGTACTCACAGATGAATTGATGAAGGTGTCCAAGATGAAGTCCCATGAAATCTGGGAAGAGGTGTGCACCCTCATGAGAGCGCTGAACATGGCTATCCTCCAAAAGAACATTATTTCCTGTGTTTTGTTGCTGCACCAAAGGAAACAAGTTTTATTTATGTTCATAAAAAAAGAAACACTTTGTTCTTTACTCAAAGTCAACCCAGAGTAATTAAGCTTACTTTTTAAAAGTAAGTCACATGATCAAAATTTGACCGCTTGGCAATTGGCCTGTATTTATTATGGTTGCAGTGTCCTGAGGACATATGATCATCTTTTGCAATCTTCTGACAAGCAACGTCAATGAAGAAGCCGGATTACTAATTCAACAACTGCAGTGATTCACTTAATGATTGTTGAGAAAAAAAGTCATAAAATGGAGGAAAACTCACTTAAGAACTGTTGCTTAGCAACAGAAATGTTGGGCATAATTGTGGTTGTAAGTTGAGAACCACTTGTACAAGTTGTTCAGTTACAATGCATAGCAATTATTGGTCTGCAAATAAATTCCCTCTAATCCCAGAGAGCGTCAGCAACATCTTTTGTCCTCTAGTGTTTCTTTCAGCATATCTAAATATTAAATTCTCTTCCACCACTTGTATCCAATCTAGCACTTTTCTGGTTTCCTAATTGAAGGTGGCCTGGGAACTGACCAGATCAGAAATCAATCCCTTAAATAAAGTTATCCTGTTCAGTTGATGCCAGCTTCCCTTTGGTAACTGAGTGCCTTTTTCTTAAAGCTTTTCCAGTTTAAAAATTAGGGCCTTCTGTTAGATTAGTAACCTTTTAATAAACTCATGCTAACTGCCAAGTATACATAGATTAGGTCTGCTTTGCTGGTCAGTAACCAAAATAAACTAACTGACTGACTGCCTAGGTATCAGAAAGCATATACTCTTCCTGAGCAAATCAATAAAGACAGACTGAGTCTCAGGAAGGACTTATTATTAGGAGACAAACCATGAAACAATAGAACATCATTGGTTATCATTTACAACTCAAGTCATTCAAATGCATTATTTATATATATTTAAGCTCTACCGGACAATGTTATTTCATTTTCTTAGGCACTGGCTGACAGGTCCATATTTGCATACAGTCAATACCCCAATTTGAAGCAGATTGTCACATGCAACAAGAAACAACAGGACAACTATACCAACATGGGAACCAGACTCTGCCAAAACCCCAAATGTCTATTCTGCCTCCCCATCTACTATACATCAACAACAACATCAGGTGCCCCAACAAATACACATATACGATTTGTAACACATTACATTTGTTAATTGGTAAGGAACATGAGGTCTGTCATCTGCATAACTATTCTCTCTACCCCCTCCGCTTCATCCCAATATATTTAAATCCTACGTCACTTAAGTGACTCCATGCATGTGATGAACTGAGCTGTAGCTCTTGAAAGCTTGTGCCTTACAATAAAATGTATTACTCTTGAAAAGTACTAGCAGATTGCTCTGAAGCTTCCTGACGTTTTTTATTCACACAAAAAAATGCTCACTTGTCTTTCATAGCACCTCTTCTATATGCATGTTTCAGATTTATTCAAATCTGATTATTAAAATACAATAAGTTCCTAAGAATCAGCACCATTCCCCATTGTCCCTATTTTCTATAAGATGGGAAACTCTCCTTTGTCGTTTTGAAACACCTTGTATTTATTGTATATTATTATTTACTATTGCCTGCTTTTGCCATGGGAGCTCAATGCACTACATTTTGATCCTCTTTTTTTCTTCATCAGACAATTATCAACTATCAAAGGTAAACTAGTGGTTTTTATGGTTAAGAATATGCTGGGCAACTGTTGGACAAAATCACTCAGATCTACTCCCAGTTAGATTCTTGTTTTGGAGTAGGTTCTGTGGAGATACTTCTTGCTTAGTTAGTTACAGTCTTGCTTAGTTATCCAGGAGGAATTGGGTCCTTTTGGAGCCGAGGAAGCAGATGGGATCTTCATGACTGAGAGCTATATATTAGATCCCCAATCTGCCTTGATGAGGCCACTCGGGATATGACATGTGGTTGAATTCTTCCATGAGTGAGGGGGCTGGTTCCTCCTCCTTTTAAACAGCAGTGGTTCAGCCCTTAAGAAGCTAATGCTAGACAGTTTTGCACATTTTGTCCTCCTTCCTTTCTTTTTTAGGAAAGATTGTTGAGAAGTTGGTTGCACAGCAACTTTGGAGGATTCTGAATGAAGAAATTTTCTGGACTCTTTTCAATCTGGATCTAGGCTTGAGTGTGGAAAGGAACAAATTTTTGGACGGTAGACAAAACTGAAAGAAGTGTATACATCCTTGATATCCCAGTGGCTTTCAATACCATCAACCATGGTATTCTTCTGGATCAGTTCTTTGTCATGGCCCAGGACTCAGACTCTGAAGAAGCTATTCCAGCTGAACCAGAGGAATGTTATCCTTAGGAGACACTAAGCCAGGAATCACCTGAAGCTGATCCTACTCGGACACCATCAGAACAGCTGAAGTAGTCAGTTGATGATGTACGGTCTCCAAACTTTCAGAGTTGGCAAATAGAGCAGACAGCAGAGAAAGAAGCTCAATGAGCGTCCTTGCCAAGCAAGGGAGTAATTCTCTTAATCAAAGACAGTTGGCTGCAGCATAATTTCAGATACAACACTAACACATTTCTCCATTGGAAACATCTGTCTGATTTCCTGCTCTGGTGTGTCATTCTTGTGAATCTCTGACCTTGGCCTGGCTGACAAATCTGACCTGGCTCTCTGAACTTTGGACTGGATTTGACTACTTTTCAATGTACTTCTTTTGAAAGCAAAACCACTCAGGAAAGCTTTCTTACCAAGAGACTTTGTTGATTATGTTTTCTTCTTTGATGATTGCTTTCAGCTCTTCAAGGTAGATCAGACTAGTATGCCAGGATTATGAATGACAGTACTACTTCTACTAACAGGTTACCGAACAAGAGAGAAGTACTTAGTCAAATTACAGGTAGTACAGGTAGGTATTTATGACCACAATATGCCCAAAATTTCTATTGCTAAGCAACAGTTGTTAAGTGAGTTTTCTCCCATTTTACAACTTTTCGTGTCACAGTCGTTAAGTGAATCATTGCAGTTGTGAAATTAGTAACACAATTATTAAGTGAATCTGGTTTCCCCATTGACTTTGCTTGCAGGTCACCAAAAGTGATCACATGACCTCAGGACAGTGCAAAATGATAAATACATGTCAGTTGCCAAGTGTCTGAATTTTGATCACATGACCATGAGGATGCTGCAATGGTTGTAAGTGTGAAAAACGTACGATCATGTCACTTTTTTCAGTGCCAGCATAACTTGGAATATTACTAAATGAATGGTTGCAATCAAGGACTACCTATACATTTCTGCCTGAGACTGAGATTTCATCATTTGACTATTCCCATTTGTTGTTTTTTAAAAAATAGTATTCATATAAAAAAGAAAAAAGAGAAAAAAGAAAGATATGTTGAAATTATAAACACAAATATTAGATAGAAAGTTTGTAGAGTAATATAAGTTAAATTAGAAAATGTATCATATTGCCATATGTTACCAAATCTTTCTTATTGTAATTGTGTTTGAAATAAAAAGGATTTGATAATGTGCTAATGGTAAAATGGTAGTATGTATCCTACCAAATTTTAACAGACTTTAATTCCAGGGTGAACCGGTAGCGGCGGCGGCGGGAGGCTCTGCCCACCCACCCGGACGTCTCTGCGCATGCGCAGAAGAGTTGTGAGTGCATGTGCGCCCATGAGTGAACCGGTAGCTGCCGAAATTGAAACCCACTACTGCATACATACATACGCAAAAACTGCTCCTTTTATCATTGATATTCTGCTTTTAGGAAAATGTATCCATTCTGTTTTTAATTATAGACAGCTTACTGTATTATATAATCTGAGATTGGAAAAAACTATACCATCCCTCTTTTAAGTCTTGCAAAATTTTGAAATTCACTCTTGGCTCCTTTTTTCCTCACTCCATGTAAATATATTAATTGTTCTTTGCTAATGTTGCAATTTTTTAATCTGTGACTTGAATTGGTGATATTTGAATTGAAAAGTTTATATTGGGTAATACAGTCATTTTTAGCCAGTAAAATTCTAAGCTTTTCTATGTTTGGCTTAGGGCCTAGGTACTTACGGGACCGCCTTCTGCCACCAGTAGCCTCCCACCGGCCAGTACGCTCCCACAGAGAGGGACTCCTCAGGGTGCCATCAGCCAGGCAATGTCGGCTGGCGACCCCCGGGGGAGGGCCTTTTGTGTGGCAGCACCGGTTCTTTGGAACGACCTGCCCCCGGAGATACGTAGGATCCCAGATCTCCGTGCTTTTTGCCGTGCCCTCAAAACTTTTTTATTTCATCAAGCTGGACTGGCTTGACCCCCCGCCTCCCTTAGATATTTTTAATTGCTAAATTGGTTTTAGTTGGGATATTTTAAAATTTTTGGGGCCAATATTAGTTTAATTCTTTTTTAAAAAATTTAAACTTTGTATGCGCTGTTTTTACCTTTGGCTGTGCACCGCCCTAAGTCCAGCAGGAGAAGGGCGGTATAAAAATATAAATAAATAAATAAATAAATAAATAAATAAATAATGTTTCAAGACCTTGCTTTATTTCCTTCCATAATTTGTTGTTATTGTTTTGAAATACATCTTTACTGCATCCTGTCATGTAAAGTTCTATACATTTCAACATTTATTTATTTATTGTTCTCCCACAACTGGTCACTTTTTTTACATGTTTTCCTTTGGAAGTTAAATGCTTTATTATTTTGTTGTGAGCTTTTTTTCCCCCATTGATTTTGCATCTGGAAAAGCAAACAAAATATTTGAGTAGTTTTATTGTGTAGAGCCATGATGATGAACCTATGGCACGCGTGCCAGAGGTGGCATGCAGTGCCCTCTCTAATGGCATGCAAGCCATCGCCCCAGTTCAGCTCCACTGCGCATTCATGCATGTCTCCCACCAGCCAACTGGGGGGCAGGGCGTGTGCAGGGGGGCTGTGTGCACATGCACAAGGGGAGCCAGGCATGCATGCATGGGGGGCAGGGGGCCACACATGCATGCGGAGGGGCAGGGTGCGTGTGGGTGGCTCACATGTGCATGGGGGAGGGGTGCATGCGCAAGGCCCACACGCACATTCCATTTTAGGGGTTTGGGCCCGTGCATTCATGTGTGCACACATGCTCTTTGGGCACTCAGTTCAGAAAAGGTTAGCCATCACTGCAGTGGTAGGTTGCTACTGGTTTGCACCAGATCAGGCAAACTGGTAGTGGCAGGCGGCTCTGCCCACCCACCCAGATGCTTCTGCACAGAAGTACTGCATGTGCGCATGAGTAAACCGGTAGTGACGGGATTTGGAATCCACCCCTGCATCACTGGTATAGAGCTTTGTGGTTTTACAATTGTTAATACCACATCATCTGTATAACATTTCATCCTGTATTCCTCTCCTTGAATTTTGATCCAAATTCCATATTTATCTTTCCAGATCTTGTTCACCAAGACTCCCAGAACAATTACAAATACAAATACAAGTGGACTTTTGCTTTGTGACTCTGCTAAGTGAAACGTTTTCAGAGAGGGTTCTTATTTAAACCCTACTTTAAATAAACATTTGCGGTTTATTGTTGGCATGTACTCTCCTTCCAAGTTTTGAATTCTTTTTTGGGAAATATTTTGTTTAAGACCTCCAATTAAAAAAAAGACCATTCCAAATTGTCAAAAGTTTTTTCTGCAGAAATAGTACTGTAGCTTTTTTTCTCCCAATGTTGATAAATTCTAGTGCATTTATGAAAATGCATTAGATGATTATGATTGTTTTTATAAAACAATCTGATCCCTGTGTATAATTTTGGGAATGTATTTCCTCATACATTCAGCTAATATAACAATGCATATCTTGAAATCAATATTCAAAAAGAATTTGGTTTACATGTTTGAGGTTTCTTCAGATCATTCCTTTTTTGTATTATTATACATGCCTCCTCCCATAAATTTGGTATTGTTTTTGTTGTCTTAATTTCTTTCATCATCAGTCATCGTACTTCTAGTTTCTCTTCTATGTATTTTTTTAGTGCTGACAGCCTACCTGTGCCAGTCACCCTACCAATTATAATTTTCTTCTTTAATCTCTTTCTTAATTGCTTCTTTAATCTCTTAAATTGGTATAAATTTCTGCCCTTCAAAGTTGCTCATGCTCAGAGATCAGACAAGTCACCTCATGGCTTGACTACACGCATTATGGCTTACAAGTCAATGAGGATTAATAAGATTTGTCTGGATAAGCCTTAGAAGGATGTTTTTCATGGTTTGACTTCTTCCTGGAAGGAAGTAATGTTTAAGGACTTGAAACAGAAAGTTGCCTTACAGCCATGTTGGATGCCTAAGCATTCCATCTTACAGTATTCCCATGCTTGTTAAGATAGACTCCTAGAAAAAGCCATCCAGAGCTTTAAACTAAAATGCAGTTGATGTCTGCTCCTCTTTTCATTTCCATCTTCAAGGGGGAAATGATACGTAGCATATTCCCAGTGGGCTTTTGTTTGTTTGCTTCTTTGTTTATAGATTTATATGGCTGCCCACCTTAGATCATAACTCTGGGCAGTTTACAACAATAATCTCAAGGGTGCTATAGGAATACTGAATAGCTGTTTAGTTCCTTTACAAAATAGTGATGACTTAATGTAAGAAATCACAGTGTTATGAGAAGATGTAATTGTGATGAAGTGGATGACAGATATAGTTTTCTCTTCAATAGCATCTGCTCCAAATGCAGAGTTAGTCAGATAAAGGAAGGTGAGGAGCAAGCAATGAAAGGGCAAAACACAAGAAACAGAAGACCTGTTTTGACTTATTTGGGACTGGGAAATATTTTTGATATAAAATGTGTTGTCTCAGAGAGTAATATTGAACCTTTTCAATTATTCTACTTTTTTTTTCAATTACAACAAGGAAAAAAGCAGGGTGACAAATCCATATGGAGCATTGGAGCAAATCAGGAAGCAATGGCTTTCTACTTCATTTTGGGTAGACTGCCTTTATCCACGCAGGAACAGATGGGAGCCATGCACAGAGGCGCTGATAATGCAAATGTTTGATTTTTATAGAAATCAGAGCATCACCCCATAGACCCCTACCCTCTTGCATCATCTTAGGTAAGTTAGGAGCAAACTGATCTTTGGCTATGTCCTGATCTGTGCTCTGTTGGAAACAGCATTATGAAACTGAAAACATTGAAAAAAAAAGAACCATAGTGATCAAAGCATGGGAGCTTTTGAGGATGGAGTGAGATTTGTGTACTTACAAACACAATAAAAATTGGGTGTAAAACTGTTCAGGAGTAAAACAGTTAATACAATACAAATACAAAGATTTTCTCAAGGGACATTCAACAAATGCTCAAATAGAAAACCAAGTATTCAGCTGGGACTGCTGAACAACGGTGTGGGGCCAATCTGGTGCTGGGGGGAAGGGCTTCCTCAAACCATTGTATTTCAAAAGAAAAGGCTTTGTTCCCCTTTCCAGATAATGCATTTTGCCCAGTCATGAGGCCTTGAGGTTAGTTTCCTGCCCACATCATAGATCTTAATATTGGGGCAGAAAAAGTGCTACCTAAGTATGAAAGTCCAAAACCATCTAAAAGATCCTTCAAACATCAGTTCAGCCTCTATATCATATTCAGGAACAGATCTAGATAAAGTCCTTGCAGAAATATATACAACAGGGGTCCCCAACCTCCAATTGGTGGACCGGCACCGCTCTGTGGCAAGCCAGTAACTAGGCCATTCAAACAAGCATCCTGTGATGCAGGCAGCACATGAAACCATGCCCCCTCCAGTCCACAGAAAAACCTCTCTCCACGGAACCAGTCCCCGGTGCCCAAAAGGTTGTGGGGTGTTGGCATACTAAATGTTGACAGAGCACAACCACCACAGCCTGGCCACCCTGTTCAGGAAAGGTATGCAGCTGATAAACTAGTTGCAACAGGCTGCTTGATGCCCAGTGGGCCACCAAGGTTCCTTGTGCCTCAGATGAATGAGGTGAAGTCAGGAAAAGAGTACAGTCACATATTTGTTCTTTCATAAGTGTTTACAGAATCTGGGACTTTATTTAAAGTAGTTTTCAAATGCAAATTCATTAATTTTTCAGCTATGAACCCTAGTACTCAAATTAGTAAGCTTCCTGTTTCCATTAGTTCAGGAATAGGAGAATGTGATTGGTCTTGTAGCCTTCACATAGGCATCTGATTTGCCATTTTGGAAGGAGAAAGCTAATTCACAGAAATGTTTAATACTGTTCTGTCTCTGGTATTGTCAAAAGTTAATAGAATAGAATAGATTTTTTTATTGGCCAAGTGTGATTGGACACACAAGGAATTTGTCTTTGGTGCATATGTATTGGACACACAAGGAGTTTGTCTTTGTCTCAGTGTACATAAAAAGACAAGATACGTTCATCAAGAATCCTAAGGTACAACACTTAATGATAGTCATAGGGTACAAATAAGCAATCAAATCATATTAGGAGACAGTCAATATAAATTGTAAGGATACAAGTAACAAAGTTACAGTCATACAGTCATAAGTGGAAGGAGATGGGTGATAGGAACGATGAGAAGATTAATAATAGTGCAGTAAATAGTTTGAAAATGTTGAGGGAATTATTTGTGATAGCATTCAGGAAAAAACTGTTTCTGGGTCTAGTTGTTCTGGTGTGTAGTGCTCTATAGCATAGTTTTGAGGGTAGGAGTTGAAATAGTTTATGTCCAGGGTGTGAGGGGTCTGTAAATATTTTCACAGCCCTCTTTTTGACTCGTGCAGTATACAGGTCTTCAGTGGAAGGTAGGTTGGTAGCAATTGCTTTTTCTGCAGTTCTAATTATCCTCTGAAATCTGTGTCTGTCTTGTTGGGTTGCAGAACCAAACCAGACAGTTATAGAGGTGCAGATGACAGACTCAATAATTCTTCTGTAGAACTGGATCAGCAGCTCCTTGGGTAGTTTGAGCTTTCTGAGTTGGCGCAGAAAGAACATTCTTTGTTGTATTTTTTTGATGATGTTTTTGATGCTAGGTGTCCATTTTAGATCTTGTGATATGGTAGTACCTAGAAATTTGAAGGTCTCTACTGTTGATACTGTGTTGTCTAGTATTGAAAGAGGTGGCAGTATGGAAGGGTTTCTCCTAAAGTCTACTATCATTTCTACAGTTTTGAGTGTGTTCAGTTCCAGATTGTTCCAGTCGCATCACGAAGCTAGTTGTTCAACCTCTCGTCTGTATGTGGATTCATCATTGTCTTGAATGAGACCGATCACTGTTGTGTCATCTGCGAACTTCAGTAGTTTAACAGATGGATCGTTATAGATGCAGTCATTGGTATACAGAGAGAAGAGAAGTGGGGAGAGCACACAGCCTTGGGGAGCCCCTGTGCTAATTGTACATGTATCTGATGTGATTCTGCTTAGCTTCACCTGCTGCTTCCTGTTTGTTAGGAAGCTTATGATCCACTTACAAGTGTGTTCAGGTACCTCTAGCTGGTTTAGCTTAATTAGAAGGGTGTCTGGAATGATGGCATTGAATGCTGAACTAAAGACTACAAAGAGGACCCTTGTGTAGGTCTTTGGAGATTCAAGTTGTTGTAGGATGTAATGCAGAACCATATTAACAGCATCATCTGTTGATCTATTTGCTTGGTATGCAAATTGCAAGGGGTCTACCAGCAGATCCGTAATGGTTTTCAAGTGGGACAGCACTAGCCTTTCAAAGATTTTCATGACTACAGATGTTAGAGCAACTGGTCTGTTGTCATTCAGTTCCTTGATGGTGGGCTTCTTTGGCACTGGGATGATAGTAGAGCATTTGAAGCAAGAAGGAACATAGCACGTCTCTAGCGATTTATTGAAGATTTGGGTGAAGATGGGGGCCAATTGGTCAGCCCAGACTTTTAAACAAGAAGTAGTTATCTTTTCTGGGCCTGGAGCTTTTCCTGGTGTTTGTCTGTGAAATAGGTCTTGCACTTCCTTTTCTGTGACCATTAGGGGTTGTGAACCCAATGGGATGGGGTCAGTTGTAGGAGGCTTGGCTGTTGTTGGTGTGTCTGAGATGTTGGTTGTGGAGATAGGTGGCTGTAGTTTCCTTTCAAACCTGCAGTAAAACACGTTCAGGTCATCTGCCAGTTGCTGATTTCCTTCAACCTGAGAAGGAGGTTTGCCATAGCCGGTAATATTTCTAAGAGTTTTCCACATGTTTGCTGGTTCATTTGTTAAGAACTGATTCCTTAGCTTTTCAGAGTAGCTTCTTTTTGCTGCTCTGATCTCCCTTGTTAATACATTTCTGGCCTGATTGTACAGCATTTTACCACCTCAAAGTCTTATGTTAGGAAAATATTAGAATGTGCAGAAATGAATAGGTTAACACTTGAAATTAAAGGGAAGGAACAATTTGATTATTATAACATATGGGAACTATTTTACCAATGGTTAGAATAAATATGAAAAGTGGAAAAAAGCAGAGGAGTGAAACAGAGAAAATGTTTTAACAAAGTTAAATAAGTTAAGAAGAGGACTGTTATAGTATTAGGTATGGTATATATTACTATTAGTGTTAAGTTAAGAATAGATAAAATAATAAATATGATTGTAAATTATAATTGTTATTGTATAAAATACTTGCACAAAATATTTGTACCCAGGCGACACACTGTTTAATGGAAGATGATGTTTGAATTAAAATAAAATTTAAAAAATTAAAAAAAAATACTGTTCTGTCTCTGATATTGTCAAAAGTTACCACCTCAGAGTCTTATATTTATTCCTATTTCCATGATTTTTTACATCTTGTACTGAAAGGCACCTCAGTTTAGTATTCAGAGTAGCAAAAAGCTATTGCCCTCAAACCCTCAGGAAACAGACTGAGAGCTGCAAAGCTAGTATATTTAGGCTTTACGCATCTAAAATGAAAGGCATGCTTCTCAAAAGGAAATAGGAAATTTTTGTGATAAGTCACAATTCCTCTGGTTTTACCTGGCTAACTTCCCAGTGTCTCACACAATGTTAACCTTTTAATCCAAATAGTCATATGTCTTTATCCAGTCGTTAAACAATTATGCAACTGAATGGATGGTCAGTAAACTATGAAAGTAATAACTGGATTTCGCATCCCAGTCACTGTTTTCAAAAAAAAATCTGCAATAAAAACACAGATAATTTTCATCTAGAATCCAGGCCTGTGCAACTGAATTATTTTACAGGGGTGGAGGAAGGGCAACATATGGCCATCAAAATATGATTAGAAACGATTGTCATTGAACATCAACAAAAGTCTATCTTTGACTCACAGAGACAAGAAGAAACATGCTGTCTGTTTATCTATCTGTCTGTCAATCAACATACTCAGTGCAAAGCATCTGGATTTCTGTAACAATATCTAAATTCTTAGATATATTTTGCTGCTTAGGATGAACTTTTTTTTAGTCACCATGTACATTTTAGTTATTTAATCTACAGTTGTTTGCATTTTGAATCATAGTTAATCATTGTAAGACCCATTAAAACCAAAGAAGCTTATATCTGAGTAAAATTCCATAAAACTGCACTACTAATTGGGAGGAAATTTCACTATTACCTATGAGTAAATTAGGTTGCAACATTCTACAAGAACGACTGATAAGAATATTTTTTTAGAGATCAACGCAATCAAAGCAATAATTTCAAAGGCCGTACCAAATACAGTAAAACTTGCAAATATTTTGGAGTTTTAAAACACATGCGCACACAGAGAATAACAAAGTCCCTTTTAAAAAAAATCAAAAGTTGCAATCAAGTTTCACATTTAAAGAAAGGGTCAAAAATATTACTGTTTTCTTAATCTAGCTCTTTTTTTAAAGTATCTATATCAGATGACTGATTTTCAATGTAACTTTGATTTCTGTATGTCTTTGAAGAGATATGCTCTCCTGATTTGTCCTCAAATGTCAGCCACTTAGCTACCTACAAACTTGATTTCCTGAGTGAAGACTCTTAATGTGCATAGTGCCTCCTACAAATCCCTAATTCATTCTTTATTTCCTGCTCAGACTTGTCACATTCTTGTCTGTATTAACTTGAGTGAAAGTACAATAAGAACAGTCTATTTTAAATTTCATTTCTTCGCAAATTAAATTAAGTACATACACAAATTCTATTCTTACGTTCTTACCTGCCAGCTTGTCCTGGACAGTTCTTCTAAACAAAGCTGGGGTGATTGTATATTCCTTCTCCTGTTCGCTGCTGTGATCCTGTTTTGCTGCAGATTGAAAGGAAGTTACATCAAATATAGCCTGTTCGTGAAACTGAATGGGGCGTTGCTGCTTAGACAACAAATCTAAACAATGGAAGAAACTGAATGTCACTGTCCCTAAAGCAAGAACACTGAGTTTTCTGATGCCATTTGCACCAGCAAGAATCTGCCTTTCCCAGCAGCGGATCAAAATCTTTCCGTTCTGAAGTGATAATGGATCCTACCCACTGGCCTTGCCTCTAGAATGTATAAATGAGATAAAGACAATTATCATTTTTATATTGTTCTTACTTTAGAAGTAGAATAGAAGCCATAAAGTAGCAGAAGATATAAAATTAATTGCTTTGTTTTTGATTTTTGTTTAGGCATTTCAACTCTGTTGAAAGGCTTGATTCACATTATAGACATTAATGGGAAATCATCAATATACTGATAATGTCTGGATTGTCAATATCCCCGACAACAATGATGTTAAAATTAAACACATTTCTTCTATCAACATCCCTTCTAGAAGCAGACTTATAATCTGTGTGGTGTTTTTATACCAGGAATAATCCTTATAGGGACTTAAAGGAGGAGGCCAAATGTTATTCAATAGGGTTGAAACCCTCTACCAGGAATTGAACACACAGAACTTTGCACTTTAGTCTAGATGACTTCTGTATTATATACAGCACATTCGCTTTATCAAGATCCTGGTGCCCAATTGCTGTAGGAAGAAATATATAGAATTTATCAGAATGTTACATGCAGCCCACCTTCTCCTAAGCTCTCAGACCATAGAAATACAGATGCTGTACTATGTCTACAGCAGTGTTTCCTAACCTTGACAACTTGAATTTTCTACATAGCTACTGGCTTGAGAATTCTGGAAATTGAAGTTCACACATTTTCAAGTTGCCATATTTGAAAAACACTGGTCCACAGTGACTATACCTCCTTTACTATAAAGGACAGTACTCCCCCCCCCCCCCCAGGAAGCTGTCTTTTAGATTTATTTATTCTTTAAATTTTTCATTTTTTCTTTTAGTCATTTAACATGTATCATACAAATGGTACCATTTAATGCACAATTTTTCACATTCATGCAAAAGTATGGTGATTGAATTATCTTTTAAAATTATATTAATATACAATGCTTGATTTAGATATTTTTTATTAGAATATACATTTTTGTAAATATTTTCTTGGGTTTTTTTCTTGAATTTTGCTTTATAAAGCTAAGTTGTAAACATAAACAATTTAGATTTTTTTTTCCTATATGAATCTCTTTCAGATTTGCCTTTTTCAGGTTTGTCCTTTATTTTTTCCAAGGAAGTATGGTTACCCTAAATATATTGTACCCCAAGGATGAAACTGGTCATATAGTGCCTGCCTTCTGTGTTTCCCCCAACAACAACCTGTATTCCAGGGAAGTAAATCTCAATTGACACACAGGTGATTGCACTCTTATTACAATGATAAACCACGTTTCATTTCACAGAGAACAAATTATTCACCTTTTATTAATTAAATGTTTAAAAATGAGATACTTTTTTTTTTTACTAAAGGAAGCATTTTAATTGAGAAAGAAGGACCATGAAGGAGGGAAGAAAACCCACCTCAAATGTATTTCATTTTAATTAACGGTTAGAGGTGAGAAAGGAAAATGGATCTCTGATGAGAGGTCATGGGCCGGGCGGGGGGGGGGCTCTTTTGGTCACAGTCTGTAAGATCTTAGATATTTTTATGGACTCTGACTAAGGAGTCTCACAAGTTGCCAGTTTTGACCAATAGGTTAACATGAAAAGTCTATTTTGAAGATGGAGAATGGATAGAAAAGATAGAATATTTAGCTTTGAGTAATTACAAGAAAACGAAACATGAATATTAACCTGCATACTTAGAAATATGTCTTAATGTGTGATTTCCTTTGTCTGTTAGCTGGAAAGTATGCCTTAAGGCATCGTTCCTGTTTACCTGCAACTTCTGTTCCTTGTTCTACTGAATAGGAGGAACTGAGGTTATGGGGAATAGGGAACTAGACATTAATAGTACATAGGAAATGGACAACATTGCAAGAATGGGGTTGGCAAAAGAGCAACAGTGTAAGATTGAGGTTGGCAAGAGAAGGTAGGCAAATATGGCAAGTTGCATGATTATGATCAAAGAAAGGGGCAACTGACTCAGTTGCTATGACATTAGCGATAGATCCCGAAAGTCACATAGGTTGTGGTTTTAAGGTATAAAAGACAAAAGCAAATAATAGGATGCTGCCAATCGGCCTCAAGCTGTCTCATTTGACTGCTTGTCTGATTGATCCTCATTGCAATGTGATTAATGTAAGTGTTTTATGCAGTTGTGGGATTCAATTTTTTTAACAACCGGTTCTGTGGGCGTGGCTTAGTTGGGGGTGTGGCTTGGTGGTCATGTGACTAGGTGGGCATGGCTAGCTGGTCATGTGACTGCGTGGGCGTGGCTTTGTGCATAGGGACTACTCAGAGGGCTGAAAAAAGTCATTTCTGACTGGTCCTCGCACTTTTGACCGGTCCTCGCACTTATGACCATCCTCACATTTATGCCCATTGCGGCATTCTTAATAACCGTGTCAGTCATTTCACCAGTACTTCTCTTCACCACGGTGACAAGATTGGGCACAAAACGTAAAATGTGAGGACAGTCGTAAGTTCAAGGACTGGTCAAAAGTGTGAGGACCAGTCAAAAATAACTTTTTCAGCCCTCTGAGTAGTCCATATGCATAAAAGGATACAGCAAGAGAGGGATGAAGGAAAGGAAGGGAAATTAGAGTAGGGGTGAGGGTAAGAGAGGGAGGAAGAGAGGAGGAGAAGGAGAAAGGAAGAGGAAGTAGGGAGGAGAAGAAGGGGGGGGAGAGAAAGTAAGAAGGAAAGAAAAGAGAGAGGTGGTAGGTTTGAGGAGAAAGATTGCTGTACAATAAAAAAGATGAAAGGGAAGAAAGCCAAACCCAAACAAATATAAAAATATTAAGATAAAGAATGAATTGTTAAACTTTAAAGAATAAAAGAGAACAAATATGAATAAATAGCAATAATTAGAAACACACATACAAACATACAATGTATTTTCTTTGAACAGAGTATTTGGCCGGTTCACAAATTTAAACAGTGTTTAGTCATTTCAATTAAATTTACAATTTCTATATTTCCTTTTTGCCATATTTATTCCTCATCTATTTTTTAAAAAAACCAATATTACCCTTCATCCTCATCTCTAATCTTAATTTCAATTTTTCCCTTCTATTCTATATTATACCCCTTCCCATTGTCATCTATTTTTATATCCATCCTCACATTAGTTAATTATGTAATATTGCAGTTGTTTAATACAAATTCAACATTTTAATATAAATCAATTAATTATATAACTATCTTTTTTGTATATTAATCAATATGAACATGAATATTCCAATTATTTCCATGCAATCCACTGTCTTACAAATCCATTAATTATATTTACCAATAATAATAAACCAAATAGTTTCCCCTTAACCTTCTGCTTTCAATACAATATACAATTAATAGTATCTCAATTATTACAATTCCCTAGTTAAATAGAGCTTTTTTTTCTTTTGTGTTTTAAAATCTTAAACTCTCCTCTTTTGAACTAAATTTCCCATTGTTTGCACCTACCTTTTTTGGTGAGCAAAGAGAAAAAGAAATCTCTCTCCCTGCCTCATTTTGTCACGTTGCAGCAGAGCCTGCTTTACTTTTAGTTTCCTTTTAGCTAGGGGGGAAAAAATCACTCTTTGCAAGCTAGCAAAAAGCTTGCAAAACAAGAGCTTGCAAAAGAGCCTGTGCAAAACAGCTGAGAGTGAATCAGCTGAGAGTCGGGAGGTAGATCTAATCAAGCCTAAGCTAAAGCTGAAAGGAGGTTTTTCCTGCTGTTTGCTTGCAAGGAGGTAACTGCTGCGAGGCATAGGCCAAAGGGTGGGGGCCACCCTCCTTGCCACTTAGTTCCCCCTGTCACCCCCTTTTGCCTCTAGTGCCCCCCTGCCGCCCGCCCCCCCAAGGCATCCCACCGCCCCCGGTACCGCCCCCTTTGGCAACCACTGGCTTAACTATTTAACTCCTTAACAACCGGTTCTACCGAAGTAGAATCCCACCACTGGGTTTACCCATTTATTTTTACAGGCACGGGTCTACTCATTTGTTTTCTTTTGACACTGATCAGCTGTAGGGCGGCCCTTTGAAGCCCCGCAGCAGCTGCAAGGCCAATAAAATTACAAAAAAACACCGAACTGTTTGTTAAATTGCTGGCTCGCCCACCCCTCACCCAGTGGTGTGGAGGGGTGGGGCAAGGGGTGAGGCAAGCCAGCAATTTAACAAACGGTTCGGCCGAACCGCCTAGAACCGGCAGAATCCCACCACTGGTTTTATGTTTGCTATGTTTTAAATTCTAATAAGCCACTTTCCAAAGTGAGATGTTTTGTGGTGTGCTGTCTGTTCAATTGTTATTAAGTGCAGCTATGCTCAGTAATTAGTTTGTTTTCCCCTGACAGAGGTAAGGTTTAAAAATCTTCCAACTTCATTTTTATAAGCATTTTTTTCCAAATTGGCATGCTTTGCATTAACTATAGGCAGAGAAAAGGCAGTCTGATACATGAGGACCAAAGGATTCAAAAAGCAAATCACTTTACCTCCACCTGTACAGGTAACTGCATCCCTATATGATGGCTCTAGGTATATAAGATTGGGCTGATAATGCTGATAAGAATATATAATACCATCTACCCAGGCTGCCAGATTTATGGGAGAGCAGCAGCACAATTTTGTAGACTGTGATTCCATAATTCTGTAGAATTGTGAATCCTATCCAGATTCCTATAACAGTGAGAGCCCAGTTTTATAAATAACTAAATTATTTTAGTTTAGCATAGTGGTGTTGGAAGAAATATCCATCTTGTTCAGTTCCAAGCTGGGAGGAAGACACTGGAAACATGGAGGCTGATTGGCAAGTTGGTTTACTGATGAACAGGACCACATGGGTTTGAGGTCCTGGGCAGCTGACCACATGAAATTGAGAATGAGGGTTATTTATACCTTCTCTTGGGCGTTGCCCTTGAGCTTCTTGTTCCTGTGCAAGAACGCGGTGGCGGTTGATATCCCTAGACTTATAGTCATGGGAGATTTCAACCTGCCATCCGTCGGTGAGGCATCTGAGGTGGCTCAGGAGTTCATGGCTTCCATGACGGCCATGGACCTGACCCAGTTAGTTCATGGCCCTACTCACACTGAGGGAAACACGCTGGACCTGGTTTTTGTCTCTGGTCAGTGGTTGAGTGATCTTGAGATAGGGGATATAGTGATTGAGCCCTTGTCATGGTCGGATCACTCCCTCCTTCACTTTGACCTTCGAACCACCACACCCCGCCGCAGGGAGGCGGAACCGATAAGGTGGTTCCGCCCCAAGCGCCTGATGGACCCAGATAGGTTCCAGAAGGAGCTTGGGCCATTTCCTGAGGCTCTGGCACATGGCTTGATCGAAGACCTGGTGGCCACCTGGGATAGGGAGGCTGCCGGGGCTTTGAATCGAGTCGTGCCTTTGCGGCCTCTGACTCGACGCCAATCTCGCCTGGCTCCTTGGTACACTGAGGAGCTGAGGGAGATGAAGCGTCGGAAAAGACGCCTGGAGAGCAGTTGGAGAGCCAGCCGATCTGAATCTGACCGAACACTGGTAAGATCTCATATTAAGACTTACCTAGTGGCGATAAAAGCGGCAAAACATAACTATTTTTCCGCTCTTATTGCATCATCAGATAACCGCCCGGCCGCCTTGTTTAGGGTGACCCGCTCCCTGCTCCTTCAGGAAGCGCGGGAAGACCCCTTGGAGGGTAGAGCCGAGGATTTTGTTCAATATCTGTATGATAAAATCGCTCAGATTCGGGAACACCTGGACTCTGACATAGTAGATTCAGAGGAAAGGATGGAGGCAGGCCTTGAGAATACCACCTGGAAAGAGTTTGATTCTGTGACTCCCGAATATGTGGACAGGATACTGGGGAGGCTGAATGCTACCACATGTTTATTGGACCCGTGTCCCTCCTGGTTGGTGCTGGCCTCTCGGGAGGTTACACGAGGCTGGCTCCAGGGGATTATAAATGCTTCTCTGAGTGAGGGTGTCTTTCCTGCTGCCTTGAAAGAGGCAGTGGTGAGACCTCTCCTCAAGAGGCCTTCCCTGGACCCGGCAATATTGGCTAATTACCGTCCAGTCTCCAACCTTCGCTTCGTTGCGAAGGTTGTTGAGAGTGTGGTAGCACAACAGCTTCCTCAGTACCTGGATGAATCATCTTATCTGGATCCATTCCAGTCGGGCTTCAGGCCTGGACACAGCACGGAAACGGCATTGGTTGCATTGGTTGATGATCTCTGGAGGGCTCGGGACAAGGGTTGTTCCTCTGCCCTGGTCCTATTAGATCTCTCAGCGGCTTTTGATACCATCGACCATGGTATCATGCTGCACCGGCTGGAAGAGTTGGGAGTGAGGGGCACCGTGTTGCGATGGTTCTCCTCCTTTCTCTCTGACCGGTGGCAGTCTGTGTTGGCAGGGGGGCAGAGATCGACCCCGAGGCCCCTTATATGTGGGGTACCACAGGGATCGGTTCTCTCGCCCCTTCTGTTCAACATTTATGTGAAGCCACTGGGTGAGATCATCCGTGGTTTCGGGGTGAAGTACCACCAGTACGCTGATGACACCCAGCTGTACATCTCCACCCCAGACCACCCCAATGATGCCCTTGAAGTGATGTCCCAGTGCCTGGAGGCTGTACGGATCTGGATGGGGAGGAACAGACTCAGGCTCAACCCATCCAAGACCGAGTGGCTGTGGTTTCCGACATCCCGATATAGTCAGTTGGTGCCAACGCTGACTATTGGGGGCGAGTCATTGGCCCCCACGGAGAGGGCTCGAAACTTAGGCGTCCTTCTGGACTCACAGCTATCTTTAGAAGAACACCTGACGGCTGTGGCCAGAAGGGCTTTTTATCAGGTTCGCCTGATACGCCAGTTGCGCCCCTTTCTAAATCGGGACTCATTAAACACGGTCACTCATGCCCTCGTCACTTCCCGCCTGGACTACTGCAATGCTCTCTACATGGGGCTCCCCTTGAAGAGCACCCGGAGGCTCCAGTTGGTCCAGAATGCAGCCGCGCGGGTAGTTATGGGAGCAATGTGGCGCTCCCATGTGACACCCCTCCTGCGCGAGCTGCACTGGCTTCCTGTGTTCTTCCAGGTGCACTTCAAGGTTTTGGTTACCACCTTTAGAACGCTCCATGGCTTAGGACCGGGCTATCTTCGAGACCGCCTTCTGCCACCAGTACCCTCTCACCGACCAGTACGCTCCCATAGAGAGGGGCTTCTCAGGGTGCCGTCGGTCAAACAGTGTCGACTGACGGCCCCCAGGGGGAGAGCCTTCTCTGTGGGGGCACCCACCATGTGGAACAAGCTCCCCCCGGAGATACGGACAATCCCAGATCTCCGCGCTTTCCGCCGTGCCCTCAAGACGTTTCTATTCCAGCAGGCTGGCCTGGACTAACCTCTTCTAAAATTGCTCTTATATTTTTAAATCTTAATCTCATAAATTTAGAGTTTTAATTTTAGGTTTAAGACCAAATTATTTAATTGTATTTTAATCAATTCTTTAAAATATTTGTATTATATGTATTTTATCATTTGTCTGTACACCGCCCTGAGTCCCCCGGGAGTAGAGCGGTATATAAATATAATATAATAATAATAATAACATGTATTCTATTGGCTGTTGTAGGGGTCATAGCTAACCTTGTAGGTTGTCTGAGAAGTTTGGTTGAAGCCTGGAGGGTGATCCAATGTCCCCAGGTGATTGTGCCATGTGGTGAGCTCTGCCGCTAGATAATCCTATTATGTCCTGGAGAGTCATGTCTTAATCCCATCACCCTGGAACTGAAAGATTTTTGTTTTGATAAACTGGCCCAGTCCTTAACGGGCACCAAATATCTGCTGGGGGCAAGGAGCTGGTTTCTGTCTTTAGAAACATTTTTCTCCGTTAGGGAAAATATTTTATCCTACCTTTTTAAAATATTTCTCAAAATATTTCATTCTTCTAGGAGAGGTGGCTTCCCTCAGTGTTTAAGGTGCTGAATTAAAACTGTTGCATAAATTTGAATCCTCTCTTAGAAATGAAAGCCAGCTGGGTGACTTTGGGCAAGTCACTGTCTTTCAGCCTAACCTACCCTGCAGGACTGATGTTGTAGCAAAAGAAGGAGGCAGGAGCATTATATATGCGGTCTGGAGCTGTAAAAGATAATGATGGAATATAAATATAAGAATAATAATTCTAAAAAGGCAGCAATGCTAGGATTTCACATTCAGTTTTATTCTCTTCTTCTGATTCAGTGGATGTGCAAAAGAGGAGGGAAGAAATGGCCAGGGACATCCAGACTGTGTGGTATGCGAAAGTACCTGTAGACACACGTGCGATCTGGATCAGAAATAAAGCTTATGCGGTGGAACTTAATTTGCACTTCAAGCAAACCGGAAACAGGATTTTGAGGCTTTCTGTGCAATAGTTTCTTGAGGTCACAAAACAAAGTTCACAATATGAGTGTTTCTTCATAACCTCAGGAAAGAGCTATGTCCTTTCCTGCCAGCCTTCGATATGTCCCTTGGGACTGTCAAGAATGTATTAGGCAAGTTAAAGCAAAGGAAATAAGATCTTTCACATTTAATGGATGGATTTCTGTGAGGGCCATTAAACTCAATGACTAAAATCTGTGATTAGATTGTTCTCTTGCTGTTTAGATCAATAGCAACCAATAATGATTGTGAGAAGATGGGTGACAGTGAGCATGTGGGTAAGGATTGCAGCTCAGGAGTAGCTATTCTTCCATGAACCATTTTCTCTAGTTAAAACAATCCAAGCACAATCCAAAAATATAACAGCATTATAACCGTTTACTAAATGGGATGCCTTTATGGATAAATCTGGATGCAACGTAGCCATAGGCCTAAGGCAAAAAGCTCAGCAATTAAAAAGGTGGTTTTAGGATACTTTCAGAAAATATCTAGGTATTATGGTAATCAGGCAGTCTTGTCATTAGAAAGCAAATTCACTGACAGCACAGCTCTGCATAGAATTTACACCTTAGGAAAACATGTTATAGGACTTCAAATTCATCACAGGCACAAGGGCATTGCCTAAGTGTCACAGGCTGTTATAAAGGAATAAAGATATATTCCTTTATATCTGCCATCCAAAATGCTCATTTCTGCATGGAATATTCAACAACATAATTTTCTGAACCGTGCATTCAGTTTGTCCTAAATTATCTTTCTAGGCTTTCCAGATCTGTTTTGTGGTGATTAAAAAAGAAAATAGATTTTAATCTACTGCAACTGTGCAGAATTCATAACATCATAATAAAGGTATTCATAATCTTAGAAATTCATGCTAGACTTTTGTAAATAAATACTTATCTATTGTTCTTCCATCTTTTTTATTTTATTTATTAGTCAAATGTGTAAGGCTGCCCAATGCCATAAAGACTATGGGTAGCAGGCAACATTAATTAACAGCAGAAAACAATATACCCGGGGTAGCAACAATTACTGCCCAGTGGTTTCCCCATTTCTTAAATAAAGCTTTGTTTTCCAGTCTGTCAAGGATGCTGTAGTTGTTCATTTGCAAGGCACATCAATTCCAGAGAAATTCCAGCCAAAGCCAAAGTAAACATGTGTGACAACCTTCATTGCCTAAGAGAAATCCTTCTTATCCCTGCTATTTCCTTGATCTTATCTAACACTTTTCTTTCCTCAACAAATTCCAAATAACTTGACACTGCCTAAATAAACAAAGAAAGTTTTTCATGTCCAGCTCCTGCTGTTGATAAGAACTCATATTATAAACCTTTTATAAAATATTAATGATATGATATTTTGTATTTTTCTTTATTGCCATATGTTTAACCATTTCTCCAAAGTAATACTCATTATTATTCTATTGTAACATATTTTCCATTTCTATGTCTTATTTCAAAATTTTGAAATAGTACAGAAATATATCTCCTATATTTTTATCATTTCCTGATTATTGCCAGAAATCATTTATTTGCATTAACAGAAACTTGTACCAATGTGAAATACTTCTTAATATTTTTGTTCATTAGTGTTTCTGATAATAGTCCTGGATGCCATATGCTTAAATAATCTATTAAAAGATACGACTTACAACATAGAATTTAGTTTGAGACATCTAACTGTGAAACTATTATAACTATTTGGAAACTTCCTTTCCTTCTTATGTGTTTCCAGTTGAGGGGTTTTTTTTCTGTGTGATTTGAGAGAGGAGCCCTAGACAATGTCATCTTCCAATTGTATCCATTCCAATTTTCCTGCTTTGGCTTTGATCCTTTTTTTTACTGGGGAAAATCTGCTAAGGAGAAAAACAAGAAATGATCCCTGTGAATGCTGCAATGAAACCTGGACAGTTTGAAAACCTACTGCAAAAATAATTGGTGTTACCAATTAGTGAAATCACACACAGGGCAAGAAATTTGTTTCCTGTATTGTGATGTTGGAAAAAAGGTGGGGCTGAAAATTGGTTGGCAGGTTTGAATAGGCACAAGCTCTTGATCAGAAGGCAAACTAAAGAACCAATATGTGGCTATTTTGGAAGACTTGAAGAATACTGTCAGTCATTACCAGCTGATCAATAGATTCAATTCATTTTCCCTGATGAATAATAAAATTCAGTATTGGCATTCTAAATATGAGGTAGTTGTTCACAGAAAAAATTCTTATGCTGACCCATGATAATTGCTGGCCATAATTATGCAGATTATCATTCTTACTCTCTATAGTAAAAGCATGGAACAATTCTAGACAAGCATGCTTATATGAGGTGATGACAGCAGAAATGCTTTTAATGATTAAGAAGAAGATGACCTTCAGGTATCAATCTAAATAGTAGAAGGTACTTTTTCCCATTACAGGTCTAAGCAGAAGACTTAGCAACAGGGGCTTGGTTTATTCTTTTTAAAATATTTTTTATTTCCAGTTCTCTGGATGTGCAGAAATAAATTATGTAAAGGACTCAGAAGGAAACTGTGAGGAACTAAAAGTAATTAAGTTGCAGGATGCTGGTAGCCAGGAGGAAACTAATTCAGGAAAGTATGAAAAGGTCACTATTTTCATAATCCCAGGAGTCCATTGAAATAATTTTAGTTGCTGAACTATAGTGGCTGAAAGCAGCAACTCTGAGCATACTTTCTGAAGTGGTATTGCAGCTAATGGGACTTAATTTTGAGAATCATCTTTGATTGTAAGGGGAAATTAAGCACCAAGAATTATTATAATGAGACAATTATTGTACTTCCACAACATGCTTAAAGAAAAACAATTCTCTAGCAATACACTGTTATTTCATAATGGTAAAAGTCAGAAGAATCATGCAATTCTGGTTGCGTGCCATTTCCAGTGATACATTTAAATACATTTAAATTAAAAGAGCCTTGGATAGTACAGTGGTCTAAAGCCCTGTTATTAACATCAGCTGCCTGCAATTATTGCAGGTTCGAATCTCATCAAGGCTCAAGGTTGACTCAGCCTTCCATCCTTTCTAAGGTAGGTAAATTGAGGACCCAGTTTGTGGGGGCAATAAGCTGACTTTGTATAAATATACAAAAGTATGAAGGCTATTGCTTAGCGCATTGTAAGCCGCCCTGAGTCTCCGGAGAAGGGCGGCATATAAATCAAATTTAAAATAAAATAAAATAAAATAAAATGTTCAGTCTGAACATTAGCAATGCTCATATGGGAAGCAGAAGACTAAAATGTCATCTTTCTCCTTCTTAGGGTACTTTGCACTATTTTGCTTGATTGCTACCTTTTAATACCACATATTTGCAAATCCGCAACCTGAGGACAGATGCTTTACTAGGGTTGCACAGCTGATTTGCTGACTAGGCAGAATAGGATGGCTGCCTGGACTGTGGTGCCACAAAAAGGCAGCATTTAAAAGATCACATAGGCATTCTTACTGATGTGTTCAGCAAAAGAAGGGAAAATATTGTGGGACTTTCTGCCTGAGCTCTCTTAAAAGCTTGGAATTGTAGTATATATACTATCCCAATATATAATGTATATCCTAAGTAAGAGTTTGCTGCATTCAGGAGCAATATGGCTTTAGCCAGCCTTCAATGAACACCCTGGCCAATGATGCACTGATTTGCTGCACCCCCCTCACAAAGTTGTATCCTGTCCTGAAAATTCCAGATTATAGCAAAGTTGGGTAGTCTCTCTGTTTGCTTTGCCTGACCTGCCATGACAAGTCTACACAGGCACCCTAGCACCTTCCTCAGCACCCCCCTCATCAGGTCAAAAGCCTCTTGCCCAGGGGTGAAATGCTCCCAGTTCAGACCGAATCGCCCGATCCGGTAGCAATGGCGGTGGGTGGTTTGGAGAACCGGTAGCAAAAATCCCTGCGCCCCACCCCCATGCCCAGCTGAGTCACGCGATCATCAGAGGCTTTTTTAAAATTTATTTTTAAAAGCATTTTTTCTACAACCTCTTTGGCTGAAGAGGTTGCAGAAAAAAATGCTTTTAAAAGTAAAAAAAAAAAAGTTGGCCATGCCCACCCAGTCACATTACCCCACCACCATCAAGCCACACCTACAGAACCGGTAGTAACAAATTTTACATTTCACCACTGCTCTTGTCCTTTCTGACTTTGTTTTTAGATACTTGAGAGATAGACCCTGACTTCCAGCCACTAATTATCTCTTTTTCCCCCAGAATGTTTCTTGGATCCCAGTCTATTGACCCAGAGAAATTCACAATGATAGCAAGAAAAGGGAAGGAGAGCAGCAGGCTTTCTTTCCAGAGAAATTGCCTTTAAAATTAGAGGAAAAAGGAGACAAGCAACTGGTTGTAAACCTGGGAGAATTGGAGAAAGGCTGTCCATGGGAGCCATAGTTTTCATAGCAAAACAGCATGGTTGTATTAGTTTCTAAATATGATTGTTGAATTGAGGATTGAGTTGGATGTAAACATAAGTTTCTTTGTGAGGAGCCACTGTCTTGAATTGTAGATGTGGGATGCTTAGGGAAAAGGTTTATTGCAGAGTACCATCACATTCAGAAGTGGGTACTTTAATCATGGCAAGTGCAGTTCTAGGGCCCGGAATCATTTATAGATTAAACATTTGATTTTCTTTTTGATGGGTTAATTGCATTCTCAGTGAACTATAAATAAAATGGTTCTGCGGTAGCCATTTTGTAGTGATGTCTATAAGAGCTTTTCAGGTTTCCTAATGAGTTCATGGGCCCAGAGAGTTTCTCCCCACCCCCTCCTGAATATCTCCTTAGAAAATCTGTGCTCTTTCATTGTTTTGATATTATTTCTTTACAGAATGACTTTGTAACAGCAACAACATGTCTCATAAGTAATTGGTGTTTCCAGCCATAGAGTTTAGGGTGACCTTTACAAAACAAAAGCCTAACCCAAACAATCTTTAATAGCAGAGTTTGTGAGAATGAGACCCTTTGAGATAAAGCTATGTAGTGAAAAACAGTAAGAATTATTAAGACCTGAAGTGCCAGCTTGTCATGATAAAGATTTAGAAGCTGAAAAGAAACATTGACGTATATCCTGCTGGGGTAGAGAAAAGAGTCACCAATGGGTCACTGTAAGCAAAACAGCATCAGCTAGTTGTTATGTAATTCATATATGCAACTTACATTTTGTTTATTTATTTAAACATTTTATAGAACTACCAATCTCACAGCAGTGACTCTGAGTGGCACACAAGCTTAAAACCTATGTGACAATAAAACTCCACATGAGGCCTAGTTAAAATAATAACCTTCACATATCCAGCCTATCTATAGGTTAAGGATTTAGCTTTTTTTGCACAGAAATCATGCATTTACTAGCTTAAATGTTGTGGTAAACTCATATCAACATATGAATTCTGAAAACCAACATAATACACCCATGTGCACAGAACATAATACATCCATGTGCACAGAACATTATGAGAGACCAGAACTGAGAGAAAGGGCAAACATTTTTGGTGCCTGTATAACAAATCACTGGTAACTTTAAAGGGTCCAGCAAACAAAGAAACAAAATGTGTTTGGGGCTCGAACTGAGATTTACAGGGTCCAACATTTCAAACAATAAAAAAAACCTGGATCACAAGGCTAAATTATAAATCCAGCATTAATAAGATGATTAAATGTACAATTTTTTGTGCACTCATCATACCACTTGATCTTGGGTGTGCTTGGCCTGGTTTTCAGCTTTAATCTCCTTCATCCATTTTCATCATGTTTGACTACCAAGATTAAAGGTATTAGTTTGTCACCTTTTTTTTTTTTTGCTTCCTTATATTTTACAAAACAACTTTTGGCCCTGAAGGCTTTAAATCATAGAATCATCAGCTGGAAGGAACCTTGTAGGTCTTCTAGATCAAATCCCTGTCCAAGGCAGGGAACTTTACTGCATCCTGGAGAATTTTGTGTACCTATGCATTTGGCTTTTCCTGCTTAAATACTTTTCTGACCACTGAACTGTGTCTTGTTGGACAGGGCCCAATGCTCAAATCTATTAAGATCCTTCTGAATCTTGAGTCTATTTTCCAAAGTGATAGCAATTGTCCCCACTTTGGTGTTATCTGCAAATTAGATGGCTTCCCCTTCTATCCCTTTACCTAGATCATTTATGAAGATATTGAAGAGTACTAAGCCCAAGTCAGAACCTTAAGATACCCCTCTATGTAAATGTAGTTCCATTAAGGATTACATGCCAAATGTGATTGGCCAACTACTGAGAATCCATCTGATTATGATAGTATTTATCCCACATTGTTCAAAATAGGTTGTGGTCTACTTTGTCAAAGGCCATATTGAAGTCCAAATAACTATATCCACAGCATTTCCTGATCCACTAATTTAGTTACTTTATCAAAGAAAGGCTCCTCAACACACAAAACAGTAAAAAATGGAAGTAAAGAAGAATAAAAGGAGGACAATAAGATTTGTCTGGCATGATCTGTTTTTAACAAACCCATGCTGCCTTCTAGTGATCACTTTGTTCATTTCTAGATGCTCACAAATCTGGTGCTTGATTATCTTTTCAAGGATTTTTGCAGATATTGATGTCAAGCTGATTGGTCTATAGTTTCGTAGATCCACACACACACACCCCTATTTAAATATTGGAATCACATCAGCTGTTTTCTAGTCCTCTGGCATTTCCCCAGTGCTCTAGGATCTTTGAAAGATTTTGTTCAGTGGTTCCGTAATCATATCTGCCAAGTCTTCCGGTACTCTGGAATGTAAACCAACTGGTCCTGTGATTTGAATTCATCTAAAATGAATATGGGTGGGGGTTTTTTAACCAATTTCTTACCTATTTTGACTTGCATTCCTCTTCTGTCTCCCACTATGTTGCTTTTCATAAGTTGGACTATTTCTTCCTTTTGTGTAAAGACAGATACAAGGAAGGAATTAAGCAACTCTGCTTTCTTCCTGCTGCTCATCATCTTCTTGCCATCTTCTCCCATTAGTGGACCTATCATTTCCTTGACTTTTTTCTTGTTCCTTACATATTGATTTTTGTTATTGTTGTTGCAAGTCTCAGTTCATTGTGAGCCTTAACTTTCCTGATTCCATCTCTGCAGAGTAGGACCATTTGCTGTATTGCTGTATTGCTGTATTCTGTTTTCCATCTTTTATATTTGTTTTCCTTGTCCCTCAGTTTGTCAGATACTGTAACTCTTGTGTCAAACCTGACACACTTCTACTTGCAACTTGACAACAGAAAGAAAGGGAGGGGGAAGAAGAATGCTTGGAATGTATTGGGAGCTGGGAGAGAGATGAGGAATTTGTGTGAGCCATTTACAGCCTGAGAAGATCCTGTACTTCAAGGTCGTGCAATGGGAACCTCCCAAGGGGACAGATTGTTTTACAAAAATAAAAATAACTTGTAGGATTGGTGGACAATGGACAATGGGTGGCCCAAATGGGTTAAAGGGAAAATTAACTATGCTGCTTTTTGCACAAAAACCTCAGAGCTAGCTTTGCTTCTTCTGTGCCTGTAAAGATCTATCAGTAAAGTTATACTCTTGGTAAAATAATGTCCCAGGAGTTTACATTTGCCAACTGGATGGTTGACATCTTGCCTGGTATCCTTTATTTTAATTTCTCTGTAGTATTTTGTTTAGGCCTTTAGTATTTCACTTTTTAGTTTTCCATGCATCCTGAATTGTTTTTCCATCTAGGATTTCCATCCATGGAATCTTTCCCAAGCTCTAAGTTTGTGGAAATCAGCTCTCTTAAGTCTCTAAGAATTAAGAGTCTCTAAGAAACTAGTCTCTAAGAGATTAGTTTCACTTTGTTCTATTGTGACTACATTATGTTGAATTCCAATATCGCATGGTCTCCTCTAAAGTACCTGTGGCTTCAACCTCCACTATCATTTAATTTCTGTTGGGGAGAATTAAAAGCAATATAGCTGGCCCTCTAGTTCCCACCTTCACCTTTTGGATGATAAAGTTTTAGGCAAAGCATGTCAGGAACCTGTTCAATCTCCCACTCACTGTAGATTTTACCTTCCAGTTGATATCAGGGTAGTTAAAGTCCCTCATTACTGTTGTGGTGTGTTTCCTGCATACCTTGGCTAATCGTTTAGCAAAGAGTGCATCTATTCTTCCTCTTGGTTGTGTGGCCTGCGGTACATACCTGTGGCAATGTTATGTCTTTTTACTCTGATATTCACCCAAATACTTTCAAGAAGACTTTCATCCCTAGGATTGTGTATTTCTGTAGAGGTGTAGTAATTCTATACATACAAGGCAACTCTCCCCCCTCCTTCTCCATTTTTAGTTCATTTTGTTATGGTTCTACTTGTTGGTAGGAAATAATGGGATATAATAATTACTTGCTGCAGACACTTTTGGTAAATAGGAAACTAATCAGAAAATTTTACTCAGATGTATCATTTATACCATATTACTTGAATAGAAAGTGTTTGGGGGATATTTCACAAATTATAGAAATAGCAAATGAGAGCAATTTTAGATTCCTGAAGCATGTACACATACGAAAAAGAGGGAAAGAAGAGAAAATAAATATAATTCCTGTATTTTGAAGAATGTACTTACATTGAATAGAAAAATGTTCTGTATAATTTCTGTCATGAACATAATTGGGACTAGGTTTTTCAACTTTCCTCCTATAAGTTCGCAGACTGTAATGGCCAGTACGAATGGTGCACTTGTTACCACCTGCATAATTCATATATTGAGTGTACATGAACACTCAACATTACTTTGGGTTAATTTCATTTTGAATGCAAACAGCCAGTGAACATGCTACTAATTAAAAGAACTTTGTAACCCCTTTCTACTTCCAAAGGTACTCTCAGTATTGCCCGCCTTCTGGGACAGTGATGTAAGGTGGTGGAAAGGAAAGATTTCAGAAGGACTCCAGCCTTCTCCTTTGGCAGGATTAAGACAGTGCCTCAATTCCATAAACTCTGAGAATACAGCAGAGGAGCTGGACATCTGTGTGTCCCAGGAAAAGTGCTAGGTCACTCCCCTGAGAAAGTAGGTGCCCTGCTAGAAGACACTTGCAGGAGAACTGATATCCAGAATGAATGAGGCTTTGAAGAATGATGCCTGTGCTTGAAAAAGCAGTGAAGTCCTAGAAAGTCTAGTGATAGGATACTTCCTGTTTAATGCAGCTCATTAAACTTCTCTAAAAGCCCTTTTCCTGTTATTGTCAGAAAGTTGCTGAAAAGGCATCAAGGCAGCCAAGCCAGAGGGGTCAGGCAGGCAGGTGTTACTATTCCACATTTACAGAATTTAGTAGAGGAGGCTGAAACAGTTTCCTGAATGGAATATTAACTCTGCTACACCTAGCAACCACATTTCCAAGTACAAAATGGTATGCAGTGACTGACACGTAACAGATTCTAGCTTTTAAAAATCCTAAATTTCAGTTTAGACAAGGTTAAGCTATTATGTAAGCATTATGATTATAGAATCTAAAATTATATCTGCAACACATCAACAGTTGACACTTAACTATTGAAAGGTTTGCTTTTCAGAAGTACAACTGAAGTATTGTAGGCATTAGAAGTTCCCTTCTAAGCGCAGTATTGCTTAGAAGTTTATGAGCCATTTTGAATGTTTAAAATTCCTGCATAAAGACGACCCAAAAATCTGTTCTCCACACGTCTTAAAATTAGAAAAAAAGAGAACCCAATTAAAGAAATTAGTCAAAAATATCATACTTATTGTTTTTTGAGGAAAATGATGCAAAGCCACATATTTGTATGTGAACCACTAGAATCAGTTCACTTGAAGAGGAAATACGGTGTTTCCTAATGGGATGGGATGCTAATTAAAGAACAGCATTCTGGTTATTAGCTACCAAAGTCTGATCTTCACCAAACAGATATGTGGAAGTGTGTCATGACTCAAAGAAAGGAGATTTTTGATGACCTCAAAAAAACCAAAAAGTTGTTGATGTTCACCAAGCTGGAAGAGGATATAAAATGATTTACAAAGAGTGTGAACTCCACAAGTCTATTGTGAGGCAGGTTGTGTACAAATGGAAACAATTCCATTATTACCTTTTTGAGGAGTGGTTGATCAACCAAATTGACAAGAATAACTTACGTTAATACTCTGGGAAGTCTCAAAGAACCACAGGATAATGTATGAGGAGCCAAAGGCCTCTCTTGCATTGCTGAATGTCAGTGTCCAGAAGATTACTATTAGGAGAACATTAAATAATAATGTTGGGCATTGCAGGATTATTTTATGTTTAAAAATAACATAAAAACAAATACAAACTGATACAGAATAAAGAAAGGAAGGGGAAAAAAGAAAAAAATATATAAAGATGCAGAAGAAAAGCTAAAAATAGCAAGAAGCATCTTCTGATTTCCTTTGCAGCAAATACTTTGCAGCAAGTATAAAGATAATCCTTGATTCATGACTGTTGCTTAGTGAACATTTGAAGTAATGATGGAACCACAAAAGCTACTTATTACTGGTTTTCAAGGTCTGCATGCACACCTGTGTGGTCATGTGTTCACATATTGGGTGCTTGGCAAACAGCTCGCCTTTAAGGCCATTTGCAATGTCCTATGGCCACACAATTGCAATTGTCAACATTTTTTACTAGTTTCCGGTATTTACTTCCAATTTCCAGCAAAAACACCCATAGAGTAAACTTGTTTTGCTTAATGACTGTGTCCTTCATTTACTCACCACTGAAAAAAATATGACATAAATAGGACCAAATCACATGATGACCTACATCATGATTGCCAAGACCACTCTAATTCTGTGCTCAAATACTGTCCTAAATTGAGGACTACCTGTCAAAGTGCTCCAAAATCAGCATTTGGCTTAAATAAAATTGCTATCTGTAGCTTCACTGATGTCATGATCTTTTTCCAGATCAAAGATATATAGAAAACTTACATATTAGGAGAAAGATTTTGATTGGATCTTGAACGACTAAGGTTTCCTGCTACTACTGAAGGCATTCCACTTGGGCAGTCAAGGCCTAAATCAGTGTTTCTCAATCTTGGCATCTTTTAAGATGCATGGACTTCAACTTCCAGAATTCCCTAATCCTGCAGTGTATGTGGAGAAAAGACTCATTCCAATTGATGCACCACTCAGATGCCTGATTCTGATGCAGTGAAAGATACAGAATCCGTACATAATCATATTGTCTTCCTCACTTGGTCCATGCCCATTTTTGTCACATATTTGAACTACACAGATCTGATGTATACATCTTAGAGGAGAGATGGAAACCTGCACTCCACAAAGTTGCATCATTTTCATCTATTGGTAGCTTGCTTCATTTTAGGCAAAACAAATCAAATGATTCAAAATTATCAGTATAGTTTTAGTGTAACATATGGCCATGCCATGCTTTGTTTGTTGTGCAAAAATCACAACCTGCCAGGAAACAATTGAATCCTTTTCATACTTAACAAAATTCACCCCAGATGTTATAAATCAAACTTTAGATCTCTTTAGATTTCTAATCAATCTTTAGTTTTCTAAAGAAATGTGTTTTAGTTGGGCATATTCTATATTTGAAGAGATAATAGGAATCTGGGTCCTTAATGCTGATTTAATTTCCTACTGATAATAGTCTCCTGAATTACTCTTCTAATGATGTTGGATGATGCAGATCACTAGGGAAGAAAAAATGCTGCAGGACCCTGAACCAGAGCTTCTGTTGTTCTTTTCTTCAAAACAATTGATATAGTAAGTTCTTCGTTCCTTAAAAGAGGAAAAGCAGAGGGAAGAAAATAAATGATATTCCAGTGAATACCATTGTTGTGACAATTAAAGCAAGCTGAGGCAAAATCTTTACAAATATTTCAAGATTGCTTTTTTTCTTTTTTTAACAATCAAAGGAAACTTTGCCCTGCCTGAGAAAATCCCAAGGAAATTCATTTGCACACTAATGCAAACAAAGCCCAACATGGATTAAAACATTCAAGAGTTGTTTTAACAGCTGCTGGCAGTGGAGACATTTTAGCTAACAAATGGCAATAGATGAAATGAAAGGGTCAAGCTTCTGTTTCTGATAGTAGCCCATTCAAAATAGAGAAATAAATGGAGTTATAATGGAACTTGGTCTCACGTCTAGGTTTGCCCTAAAACAAAAGTCGTATTTATTGTTACTAACAAAAAGAACTTCCTCTCACTGAGATTTTTTTTTCCTGGCTAAGCATTCGTCTTCTCTCATGCACTTAAAACAAAAGTAAAATATAAAAAGGTTTTTAAGAAGTTACACTGGAAAGGAGTAGTGCACTTTAAATATATTTTCATTTGAATTATAAATGCAATATGTTTCAGGAAGGATCTTGGTAATGTTTTTAGTTAAGGTTTTGTTCATTGTCTTTTAAGTGGGTTTGTAATCCCGATAGCTTTAGTTATTGAATTAATTAAAATATACCCAATAAATATCAGTGTTTAAGTGAATCCAGGAGTAGAGATACTGATGGAGAATTTCTGCTAGAATGATCATTAGAGTAAAGAAACTCCTCATTTGAATCTGACTTCCCCAAATTCTCAAGTGAAAACCTAGTTTAGTTTGATTTTAACTTGTTAAATTTTCCAAAGAAAGAAAAGTGGTCACCTGATCCTGCTTAACTGGGCTCTTCCCTTTTTTCTGTTTCTTAGCCAAGGGAGCCAGAATTGTCTGAAGATATTTCTGAGGTCATATGGTTGGCACGACTAATACACCATGGGGCACAGAACACTGTTACCTTCCCACTGAAGTGGTACCTATTTATCTACTGGTACTTGCATGCTTTTGAACTGCTGCGTGGGCAGGACTGGGGCAAATAATGTGCCCCTTCATGCAGCACATAGAATAGAATAGAATAGAATAGAATAGAATAGAATAGAATAGAAT
>WNWU01000072.1:1294768-1346507 GCA_012654045.1 Ptyas mucosa
ATAGAATAGAATAGAATAGAATAGAATAGAATAGAATAGAATAGAATAGAATAGAATAGAATAGAATAGAATATTGAGCAATTGTGCCCCCATACAGGATGTTGAACCTTAAGTAGGCCATAAGGAAGGGCATGACAGCATATTCAAATGACTGAAAAATGCTACAAAGAATAAGGTCAACTCTTGTTCTCTTTGATCTCAGTGCAGGATACAGATTTACAGGAAAAAGGTTCTGATGGAATGTAATCCTAACAGCAAGAATGTTTCAACAGTGAAACCAAGTAACCAGGAGGTGGTGGGGTACCCTTCATTCGATGTGTCCAAACACAGGGACACTAAAACTTCCTCTGGGAAGTTTTAATGTGGATTCTCACACTGAGGAGGTGGTTGGAATTGATTACTAAATTACTCCTCATCCACGTGATTCCAATGAAACACAACAGATACTCTACCTCCCTTATGGCCTACTTAACAAATCTTTTTTGAATATATGTTTTATAGATACCTATAAACATAAAAATTTCCATATCCATCTGAACAGTGTGTTGTCTGGGCACAGTTGGTTTTCGATAGAAACTTAACAAATCTTAAAGTGCCTAATCATGGAAGGACTTTATTTTGGCATGATGTCATGACCTCCCCTCTGTGGTTCTTGAAGGCCAATATAGCAGAATTATTTGGCAGAGAGACAAAGTCTCTGCACCTCTAGACATGTAGAAACAATGGAACATTGTGCTTCTCCAGTGCCTATCACTCATACTAGTCTCACTTCACTATTATTGCATAAATGCCAGGGCACATAAGACATTTCTACACTTCTCAGATACCAACCCTGTTATAACATGCAGTGTTGCCTGGTTCTGTGCAGCAGCACTTAAAATACATCAGATGATGACCTGTGCCACAAATTAGTTTTAAGGAGCACTTAGACCAGGGGTGTAGAACTCATGTCATCATGGCAGCGTCATGTGACGTATCAGGACTTTTTTCCCCTTTGCTGAACCGGGCATGGGTGTGGCCAGTGTGTGATGCATCCGGCCCATGGGCCAAGAGTTTGACAGCCCTGACCTAGACTGTTATTACAGGGTATTTTGTTTTACATGTACTGTATTGTTTAACCCCTCCTTTTAGATTTTTTTAAAAATTAATATTTTTTAGCTTTTTATATAATTTTATTTTTGTATCTTATATGTTTATTCTTTTATATTTCTTGTATCACATCCTGTTTATTCTGGTATTTGACTGTAATAAAGATTGATTTGATTTGACTAATGAAATACAAGTGAAAGAAGAGGCTATGCATTTCCTCAAATAATAATGGAGTACTTTACTACAGATGGCATGCAATCAGTGGTGGGATTCAGCCAGTTCGCACCACTTCTGGAGAACCGGTTGTTAACTTTCTGAGCAGTTTGGTGAACTGGTTGTTGGAAGAAATCATTAGGGCAGAGAACCAGTTGTTAAATTATTTGAATCCCACCACTGCATGCAATGCACAACACATAAAATACATAAAGTTTAAAATCTTGTGCTTTATTTGCAATAGGCATTGTAGAAAAAGATGCCCAAATTCAGATAGACAAACAGAAGTGCACATCATGATTAAATGTGTGCAGTTTCCTAATATCGTAGATTTTATTCATCAATTCAAAATTAAGTCTTACTAAATCAGGGAGGTTTAGATAAATGTAATATGTGGCCTAATTATGTTTACCCAGTGGAAAAGAATTATGTTGTAATTATGTTTATAAATATTAGCCAGTGTGAGAGTTCAATAATGGCAGTATGTATGTGCCACAAGCAGTGATCTGAGAAGCTATCCTTTCAGACTGGATGAATGGGTTAAAGAAAGAGGAATTTTAGTTTGGTTTCAGTGTGTTCCTTTGTGTTTAACAATCGGAGGAAGCTCTGCCTTGTTTAAGGAATTTCCCACGCCTCAAATTCAAACAAGACATTACAAAACTGCTCTGTTAAATTCATGTTAGGTATGTTTACAAAAAGACTAAACAACTAAACATTGTAGAGCAATTATCTGGAGATATCATGGCTTATTTGAAGGAGGCTATTATTATGCAGAATGAAAAGCAGCCACAATAGTAAGTTAAACTGTGGAATGGTTATCTTGATGTCCCATCACATTTCCTTGCTCCAGTTTCTTTAGATGGATCACTGAAAAAAAATAAAGACACATACATAATTATATCTTTAAAGTCTCCATTAGAGAAGATCTGATGCCACTGTCTCTTTCCCCCATTGGCTGATAATAGCTATTTCAGCCAAATATGATATCATTGGCCTTTCATTCCATCAGATACTGTACTCAAAATACATACATATTTTGACTCTACCTTTGTGTTAGATTAGATGTTTCTGGAATACAGAGAAAGTACTAAAGAGTGAGAGCATAGTTCATACCTGTTGTAATTTCTAGTTCTTCAATATATATTGAATATGATGGCTTAACCATGCCACAGCAGAACCTGCCCACCCCTCAAGAAACCAGTTTTGGTCACCACACACTATAAAATCGATGTTGAATGGTTAGCATCCAAATTGAAAAAAGAGAGAGAATCAAGAAAAATAATACAATTAGTGGGTGACCAAGGACAAACTAGACATGGAAATAAAGAGAAGAAAAACATTATACAAGACTATTATAGAAAACTGTATGAGCAAGAGAACATAGAGGAGGAAAGTGTTAAACAATACCTGAAAAAGGCGAAATTACCCCAGATTTCCAAGGACACTGAAGTGATGTTAGAAGGAAATATAACGATGATGGAATTAACTGAAGCATTTAAAAAACAAAAGAATGGGAAGGCACCAGGCCCGGACGGATTACCAGCAGAATATTACAAGACATTACAGGAATTGCTGAATCTCCCATTGTTAGAAGTCATGAATGAAGTCATGTCAAAGATGAAATTACCCAAGTCATGGTCAGAAGCATATAATACACTTGTTCCAAAGGAGGATACCGACCCACAACAAATTAAGAATTATAGGCCTATTTCCCTGCTAAATTCAGACTATAAAATCTTTGCTTCAATATTGGCAGAAAGACTTAAAAGATATTTAAATAATTTCATATACTCCGATCAAAATGGGTTTCTGCCAAAAAGACAGATTAAAGACAATATGAGAATAATCCTGGATACATTGGAATATTATGAGGCACATCCTGAAAAGCAAATGGCTTTGATATTTTTAGATGCTCAGAAAGCATTTGATAATGTGAACTGGCGATTAATGTTATTATAGCTGGAATAGATGGGCTTTGGTAGAAAATTTATTCAAGCCATAGAAACCATATACTACAAACAAACAGCAAAAGTAATGATAAATGGAGAATTGACAGTCTACTGAAATTTTAAAAAGGTACGAGACAAGGATGTCCACTGTCATCTTTATTGTATGTATTAACATTAGAAGTGCTAAACAGAAATATTAGAGAAGATAAAGATATAAAGGGAATGAAGATTCAAAAGGAAGAATACAAACTGCAAGCATTTACTGATGACCTGGTTTTTATTCTTGAAGAAAATTTACAACTATCATTGATAGGGAGAATATCAACTATTAAGATGAATATATTGCCTAGAATCCTATACCTGTTTCAGACAATTCCAATCAGATTGGGGAAAGATTATTTTGGACATTTGAATAAAATAGTGTTGAAATACATTTGGCAGGGTAAAAAAGCGAGGATAAAACTAAAGTTGTTGCAAGATGCCAGAATACAAGGAGGTTTTGGCTTGCCTAATTGGGAACTATACTATCAAGCGCAAGTTTGATGTGGATTAAGGAATGGATAACGCTAAGAAATGCCAGATTATTGACCTTAGAAGGGCATGATTTGTTATTGGGTTGGCATGCCTTTTTATGGTACAAGGAAACAAAAACACAGGGGTATTTTAGAAGACATTTCATATGAGAGGCTTTGCTATTAAACTGGGAGAAGGTAAAAAAACAACATTATTTTAAAAATCCAGTTTGGTTATCATCTGGGGATTGTACCTGAAATATACAATAGAGAATTGAGATATTTGATTGTGAATGTATTAACAGCGGCTAGAATTGTGTTTGCTAAAAATTGGAAAAATGAGAAAATGCAAGACGAAATTATTAAGAAAATAATGGAATGTGCGGAAATGAGTAAATTGACATTTGAAATTAGAGAACAAGAAGATAAACAATATTATAAGATATGGGATCTATTTTACCAATGGTTAGATAAAAAGACATGGAAATGAAATATGGTAGAGATTTTTCTAATGCAAGAAATGTAGAATTATATAAAATACAATATAAAGATGTATTGTTATTGGAATGATTTAGGAAAATGAATGGCATAATATAAATTAACTCAAATCTTAGATCATTTTGTATGAAATGAGGGAAGAAACAACCATAGTTAAATATATGATTAATGAGGTTAATAATACGCGGATATATATGGATAGAGTGAAGATGCACAAAAGACTTGTAACCAACCAACACACTGTGTTTGTGTTTGTATTTGTATTTGTATTGAAGATGGTTTTTTATTTGTTTTTTTATATCTTTGTTTAAAAATAATTTTTTTGTCAAAAACAAAAAAACAAAACGGCATTGAGACTCTAGAAAAAGTGCAGAGGAGACCAACCAGGATGATTAGGGGACTGGAGATTAAAACATATGAAGAACGGTTACATGAACTGGGCATGGCTAGTCTAGTGAAGAGAAGGACCAGGGGAAACATGATAGTCATCTTCCAATACTTGAGGAGCTGCCATAGAGAGGAGGGAGTCAAGCTGTTTTCCAAAGCACCTGAAGGCCAGACAAGGAATAATGGATGGAAACTGACTAAGGAGAGATTCAACCTAGAAATGAGGAGGAACTTTCTGACAGTGAGAACAATCAACCCATGGAACAGCTTGCCTTCAGAAGTTGTGGGAGCTTCATCACTTGAGACTTTCAAGAAGAGATTGGACTGCCATTTGTCAGAAATGGTGTAGGGTCTCCTGCTTGGGCGGGGGATTGGACTAGATGACCTATAAGGTACCTTCCAACTCTGTTAATCTGTTATCTGTTAACTGCTGTGGTGTCCTCATCCTTAAGAAAGATATGTTTTTTAGTATTGTATTCCTTTCATTCTATGGCAGTCTGTCTTTCCTTGAAATTGTCTTTCTGGAAATCTTATTTTCAGGCACAGACAAGTTGGAAGATTGTGCCCTGATTTAGTAAAATGTAATCATATGTCTGGCATATATCAATATATAACTTTAACTTGTCTTTTCTGTTTCTTTTTTAACTTTTTATAATATTGGCTGATAAACCAGAAGTGAGTTGGAGACAAGTTCCACACATACATATGAGACAAAAAGGATGACAAAAAGCTCCTAATTTTATTATCTTGTTGATCTTCTTCCACTTATACATTTTTCAGGTACACTATAACTATCCAACTCTAAATAAAGGCATAATTTCCTTTATGGCTATCAGTAAAAAGAAGATTATATATGTCTTATAATATCTGGGGCTTGCCAACACTATCAAGGAATGAAAGGACAAACTGTGTTCCAGAGAAGATGGCATAATCTACAATCTTGGATGCAACATGTAAAACCACAAACCAAAAATCTTTGATCACTAATACAATTCACATGGAGCCACAAGTTCATGATCTTTCTGCTTTCTCTGCATTCTTTGTTTTGGTCGTCCCTGTTCTGATAAGTTTGTATTCTTTATTTATTGACAGACTGGTAGGTCAATTCCTGTCACAACCAGTCCAAATCTGTTGATTTGAAAAAAAAAACAAATCCTGTACTTGCAAGAAAAATGCTTAATAGAAAACAAAAATATAACTCTAATTGCTAACAACAAAAATGTAATGCAATATAAACAGTCCAGAACAGCAATCAGAATGTACGGAATAAAAAATAATTGTTTTGTCTACTTCAAAATTTTTTTCCAAGAACAGCTGCTCTAGCTTGTTATAAAGTACTGTGAAATCTGTGGCATCCTAATGATAACATTGGCTGAAGAGTTAGAGTCGAATTGTCACAAAAACACAAGTGTAATTTCTAACAACTCAATGAAAGTTTAAATGTATATAAAACTATATGCTTAATTTCAGATGCACAGAGGGATTGGGGGGGGGGTTTCTTAGTTTTTTTTAAAGTAACCAGATTGGTACAAGAGGGGAGAACAAACAGATCCTCAGTAGAGTCATAAACTACAGTAAGGCATCATTTGTTTAAACCATGGTTAATCTACAAATGGCTGTGTTCAAACAGAGTGTTTACCTTAAATCCATGTTTATAAGCTTCCATACATCATGCTAAATCAGGTGTGAATCCAAACCTTCTCTGGTCACAGTTGTCTTGTGTTGCCCTCTGGGAAAAATGATCTATCAAAATCTCTATTTGCAATTAAGGGAATCGATATTTAAAAGAAAAAAAAATTAGTGATGCATTTGTGCAATCATCACAGCTGAAATACAGAAAAAAAAAACCTCTTGTTATTTATATCAGTCATGTTTCAGCCACATTCCAGGTATGCACTCAATCTGAGATCAAAATCAGTATTAATTTTTTCTGAGTGCTCTTTCTGTAAAAGTTGGGTGAGTCTACTTCCTCATGTTTCTTAGATTTAGATAAGACTGGAACTTCTTAGGAGGCAACTTCTTGTGAGGCAAGAATTGAAAATAATGGAAGAATTTTGACAAAAATGTCAGACAGGGTGCCCAGCACCTGTAGATACCTCTGAGATGACACACTGTCTGCTCTTATCTTTTTCCATCTCTATCCCTGATAATGCTGAAGTATTTATGAGGAGCATCCAGTGCCTTGTGCTCAAAGCATGTGCTGAGTTACTGCAGTAAGAAACATGTCCTATCTCAGGCCAAGCAGTTTGAGCAACATCTTTTTCCTTAGGGCAGAGATCCAGTACCACCAGGAATAATTTAATTTGTTGAAAAGCACCCCAAATTGAGTGGGTGGGATAGGGGTTAAATCAGAGATCCCCAACCCGTGGGCCACACAGGTGGAGGTGAGTGGCAGGCAAGCGAACAAAACCAAAAACATTCCCTCTCCCTCCCCTCCCTACAAAAATTGTCTTCCACAAAATTGATCCCTGGTGCCAAAAAGGTTGGGGACCACTGAGTTAAATGAAATGAAAGACTGCCATAGTAAGAAGCAGGGCAATGACTCAAAGCAGAAATTATGACTCTCTTCCACAATCCATTCACTATGTTACTTAGATATCACTAAAATTGACGGCATCCCATCCCATTATGAGGTAACCATCAGCTAAAATCAGAATTTGCTCAATTTGAGGTCAAATAATGGTTTGTGTCTATTACATGCCTACCACCTACTGGTGCAAGTTGGTTTATTCATTTTAGTAAATGATTTGAGATTAAGCTTGTCAATATGTGGTGTGAGAAAAGATTTAGGCAGCCATTAGATGGCAGCAAAATTTTTAAAGTGAAGCAGACCAGCAGCTCTGCGGCTTTTTATTCATCTAATCATTTATTTTACCTTGAAAGCTGTGTTTGCTTCGCCTCTTTTATGCTCATTTTAAACCAGATTCTTTTAAAAGGAACTTCAAAATTAAAAAGTGTGCATACATCCCTGCTACCCACCCCATTATGTATGTACCTATGTATGTACCTATGTATGTATGTACCTATGTAGGTAAGAGATCATGCAACCTCTGGACTCAAATGGCTTCTGAATACTCAGCCATACTCTCCTGGTGGGAGTCAGTATAAAGCTGTGCTTTGATTATGGAGAACGGCAGTTAGAGATTGTTGTGCGGAAGGGGGGAGTTTAATTTAATTAATTATTTATCCTTATATTTTTAAAAAATCCACTTCTCTTTGTAAATGCTGCCATTGCTTAATTGTGCAGTTCTCTCCTCAAAACAATGCTTGTCAGTGTTGGAAGAAATGTCCATCTAGGTTCAGTTCCAAGTGGGGAGAAAGACACTGGGAACATGGAGATTGCCTGGAAGGATGGTTTAATGGTGAAGCAGAATCTCCAAGCATATGTGATTCTGGGTAACTGACCACATGGAGGAGGGAGGGAGGGAGGGAGAGAGAGAGAGAGAGAGAGAGAGAGAGAGAGAGAGATTTGTACCCTCTCTTCAGCATTGCCCTAGAGCTTCCTGTTCCTGTGCAAGAAATATATCCTATTGGTTGTAGGACTCCCAGGGGGCTACATGGGGATCCAGCTAACTTGTAGGCTGTCTGTGTCCCAGGCTTGGTTGAATCTTGCTGGATGATGATGTAATGACGAGGCTTGTGTTCTGAAAGGGTGTTGGGCAATTCCTATTATGGCTTAATGGCTTTGTCCTGGTTTGGATCTTGAGTGAGGGCTAATCCTATCACCCTGGAGCTGAAGACCTTTTGATAAGGTCTGTAAATAAGATGGCCCAGTCTTTCTGGGGCTATTAACAAAGGTGAGGGCTACTTTCCAAGAGCATGTTTCTCCTTTTCTCATCCAGGGAAGTATAATATTCTGCTTTTTAAATATTTCCTAAAATATTTCATTCTTCTAGAAGGGGGTGGGTGCTAACTTTCTTCATCAGCCAGCATGACAGAGAGAAAGCGGTATCTGCACAACTTTCGTATGTCTGTATTTGTATTTAATTTCTGGTTATGAATATGTTTGGTTTAGGTTGTTCTGGTTCTGCTTCATTTCTTGAATGTGGCCCAGAGGTTGCCTTGCAGGACCCCCATGTGGCCATATCTCTTTGTATTCTCTTTGGAATTAGGATATTTCTTGCAGTTGACATTAGTTCTGGGAAACATAGTTGAAATAATTACAGAGGCCTGTCATGCTATTGAGTTTTGAAATGAATTCCAAGTAATTCAAAGAATAACAAGAAGTGAATTGCAATTACAATGAAATTCTTTTTAAAATCACATGCCAGAACATTGGGCTATGTATAAGGTTGGTAGAATAACTACCTTATGTGCAGATCTGCAAAATGCAACTGGCTGAACCCTTTGTCTGTTGCTTTTCTTCCTCTTTTTGCTGTTCCAGTGCCAGACACCAGAGGGGGATGGATACAAGTCAAAAGAATTTGGTTGTTTACCCAGCAATTAAATCAAAGGGTTTGAGGCCTTAAATATTCATTTAATATTTGGTGTGATTTTGCATCACTTGGCCAAATAACCGCTTGTTATGAAACCAGAATATGGTGTAAATAAAAGAGAGAGAAAAGACATTTGAGTATTTCAAAACCTGTGTGTGTGTGTGTGGCTGTGAGAGAGTTTTGAAATACTCAAAACGTCATATTTGTCCTATATATACGTTTTGAAATAAATTTGTCATATATATATAAAGGATGAAGGCCTCTTTCATATGTTTCCAACCAATAAGGTCCTGAACTTTCTCTGCCAATTCGGCCTGCAATACTTGCTGATGTCACCAATTCATCTTGTTTTAGGTCTCTTTCGTGAACGCTTTTTATCAAGTGGAATTCATTCTATGGCTGCCTTGGTCCACCTGCCATCAGTTCTTCTTGCTATGTGACCAGCCCATTTTCATTTCAATTCTTTTACTCTCTTGATGATATTGTATACTTTCGTTTGTTCTCTAATTCAAGTGCAGGTCTTTCTACTGTGTTTCCCTGAAAGTAAGACCCGGTCTTCTTTTCTTTTGTGCCCCGAAATAAACACTTGGGCTTATTTTTGGGGAGGTCTTATTTTTTTGAGGTGCAGGAGGCAGTAAGCATGGGGGCCGACAGGAGTGGCAGTGTTGCTACCACCAGCCCAGCCCTATGTCCCACTGTCTACTTGCCTGTGGCCACAACAGGCCAAGCTCTCTGTGTGCCCCAGTCTATGCCCTGCCTGATTGCTGGCCCTGCTGCTGCTGGGACACTGGAGCTTGGAGCTTGTCCCGCCATTGGAGCTGCTTGTGGCAGGCTCCATCGCAAGGCTCGTCATGCCAACTGTGTTGCTCTCGGAAGGATGCCATGAGGCTCGTTGCACCAGTGGAGTGGCTCTTTAGAAGGACGCCATGAGGCTCATCATGCCAGTGGAGCTGCTCTTAGAAGGACACCATGAGGCTCATTGCACTGGTGCATCTGCTCACAGCCAGATGCTGCAAGGTGTGTTGTGACATCGTGCGCATGAGTGGATCCACTAGCACAATGAGCCTCACAGCGTTCTGCTGAGAGCAGCTCCACCGGTGCAACGAGATTTGTGGCGTCCTGTCATGAGTGGCTCCACCAGTGCAATGAGTCTCACGGTGTCCTTCCAACAGCAGCTCCTCTGGCGTGATGAGCCTCGTGTCCTGTCGGGAGCGGCTCCACCGGCGACTGCAGAAGAAGCCAGGCAGTGGCCCAATCAGTGTCCAGTCTTGGGAGGCCTGGCTGCAGCTGTCCTAAGGTAAGCGGATAGTGGGTGCATCAGCCTTCAACCCCCACCCCTGCCCTAGCTTGATTTTTACACTTGCGCCTCGCCCCATCTCATACAAGCAGATGGTGGGCAGGGCTCAACTAGGGCTTATTTTGGGGGTAGGGCTTATATTAGGGGCAGGTATGAAAATCAGGTGAGAGCTTGTTTTTGGGGTAGGTCATATTTTCAGGGAAACACGGTATCTTGTTTTGTAATGCTGAACATGTATCTTTCCATCACTTTTCATGCCGCTCATAGCTTTTGTATCAATTGTGAGGTTAGGGCCCATGTTTCACTGGCATATGTTAGAACAGGTAGCACACACTGATTGAAAAGTTTTCAATTTTCTTCAGGCATAGGGGGAGGTGATTGGCAATGATCTTCTAGGATTTTAGATCTTTTCCAATAATCTTATAAAAAGATAGCAAGAATTCAACCGTGGGACCTTTTACTGTATATTGTACCACTAGCACACATTCTTCCTCCAAAATCATTGGTTCCAAACAACTTGCCCCGCCTCTTTTCTATAAGCCTGCTACCCTTGAATAGGTGAGGATGCAGGACAGTCGCAACAGATGACCAGTTCATTGACCAATTTAGTCCATTTGTTTTGGGAGGGAGAGTGATTTGTTTTTTGGACTGGCAGCAAAACATATTATATATCCCTTGGCCTCAGTGCAGTGGTAAGAGACCAAGATAAATAGGTGGCATCATCTTAACTAGCAGTTGAGAGTAGATGATCTGCTAGTCAAACCTGTAGTGATTGCTTTGACATGTTGAAAATCTGGTCCAGATGCCATCACTCTGCTCCACAGAGACATGGACAAAGTGTCTGATGTGGATTAGCAGCTCCATTGCTGATGAACAGCCTTGCTGTCTTTAAAAGAGCTGACTGTCATCCTTGTCTCCTTTCTCAACAGCAAAGCCAACAATTTTTTTAGCAGGATTAGAAGAGGAAGGGGATATTGCACAGGGCAATATCTCAAATTATCATGAAATGTTCCTGGTGGAGTTAAAAAATGTTTAGGAGGGATAATTTGTCCTAGGATTCGTGTTACAAAATAGACTGAGCTCTTGAAATCAATCCCTGCCTGATTAAAAAGAAAAGAAACCAAACCCTGATGAACTGCACATCTGCTCAGAAATCGTCTGCAGCCTTAAAGCTGTAGTAGCTTTTGATGAGTGCACAACCTTAAAATAGGCCAGCCCTGCCTGATTAATCAAATCAAAATAAATCTTTGGGGGAATGATCTGAATGACTTGCTAGGTGTTTAGAAAACCATTTCTGGCAGTTCCTTTTTCATGCCATTAATAGCCTGGTCAATAATTAACCCAGACAGTAAAGGCCAGACTTTTAATACTGCAAATGATTGGCACATATATCTCTCCCCTGCACTTTAAGGTCAGGTTGCTGTAGTGATCAGTGTGACCCAATTACATTCCAACAGACAAAATTTAACTTGAGTGCCAAGGTATGACATGCCCAACTACTTTAAAAAGTGTCAGTATACCGGCATGTGATTATATAAGATTGGATGGGACTGCGTGTCCCATAACCCATCCATAAAGCAATGTCATCTCATAGGACCCAGGAGGTCTGCTTTCGGCGCGCTCTCTCTCTCCCTCCCTCCCTCTCTCTCTCTCTCTCTCTCTCTCTCTCTCTCTCTCTCTCTGGAAAAGCAATCCTCAAGAGGTCAAACAATCTTGATCCTGTTGACCTATCAGAGAGCATTAAAAACCTACATTTTTGCATAGGGACAGAGTTGATGATAATGTGTGAAGTGTGAACCTATTAATTGTGATACATTGCTGTTGTTTTTTCATTAGTTCTTACTTATTTTTAACCCTCTGTAAGCTGAGATGCATTGGTTAGTGGGTAGTTTTAGAAACTAACTAACCAAATACAAAAATGTAGATGTAAAGTATATATCATCAATATTGCAAGTGTTTTTGCCTGTGAATACCAGTATTACTTTAATGTCTTGTGGTAAACATTTCTTATGTGTTTATGTAGGGAGGCGGAAATAAATAAATAAACTTTCAAAAGTCCTTTCTCTTTCTACTACTGAGCATAACAAAGGAATCTTGTCAAATGTATACAATTAACATAAGTTGAAGCCAAACTGAAGAGCAATCAATTTCAGAAGAAATGCACAAAATATCTAGTTTAAATCCTCGGCCCACACCAGATGTATTTATGAATGTGAAGATGTTCATTTCTGCTTCTGGCTATAAATAAAAATGACAGAGATGGAAAATTAATGTGAACCAGTTAGTTTTTTTGGCAAAGTCTGGAAGTATTAAAATTTATCATTTCTATGGAAAATTTAGAAACAAGGACACACAATTTTGTCAAACCACTCTTTAAAAACACATTTGACAAAAATTCCACCAAAGTTCTAGCATTCATTGAGAAATATTTACAGTATTTCCATTTGGTGTTGCCATCATTATTATATGAAGGTACATACTAGATTCTTTTTGTTCCTTTGCACTTTTTCAATTTCAATTTCAAGAGTTCCAAAGTGATCTATAATGTGCAGTTGGGTGAAAACAACTGTCGTTATCCAAGAATATTATAATCCCTCAACTACAACTGTGCTAGTTTGAGATCCTTGGATAAATGACTGTGAAAGAGGAAATGAGGGATGGAGGTGGGGAACAATTCAGCCTTATGATCTGCAGCTTCATGTAGTGGACTGCTCTACTTTTGTTTCTATATGTTGTATCACCTTCCAGAAGAAAATAAATGTAAAATAAGCCCTACAGCAGGGACTGTTGAATATTTAAATTCAGCTTATTTAATTTTCACTTCCTCCATCTGAATGTCAGAAGAGCTGCTTTTCAAATCCGTTTTTAATGCAGGTCTTTGTTTTAAATCTTGAATATTTGTAGATCACATTTGAAACATTGATGAAAGTTCTGGTAGTCTGCAGGGAGAAGTCTATCAGGTATGCTATTGCATGACCTGATGAGGAGAGTTTTTCAGAATTGCAACCAGTTTCTTCTCTGAGTATAATTTTTCTGAAGTGATGCCAATGTTTCAGTTCATTTACATGCCATTGAAATGCTTTCCACATTAAGGCTGTTTTACAAGAAGAAAAGAATAATATGATACTGTATGTTTTTGTTTTGTTAAATACTATTTAGATTAGATGTACACAAAAATGTAGCCAATCTAAGTATCTACATATGGTTGCCTTTAAAGTCAACCTACAGGAACAGCATTTTTTTCAACCTACCTTGAATTAAGAAGGGACACCCTGGGCCTGAATAGAGAGGAATATAGAATGCAATAGTAGAGGCACAGCTAAAAGAGCATTGTCAATGTGTTAAAAAAAAATCTAATTCTGAAAAAGGTTCATCTCCATCCATGTCAAGAGTGAATATTACTAGGTCCTTCCCAACTGTTTTGAATATAAAATGAAAAATTAGTGTGAATTAAAGTCCTGAAGTGAGAATTGATGAGCACTGTTTCATTATGGTATAATGCCAGATGTAATTTGATATCTGCAACGTCTCCCAATAATTTCATTTGTAATGTCTATATTTATTTTGATTCTACCATTAGGCAATCTGCCTAATTTGGGGGACTACTTCCACCACTCCTTCTTTTTTTGTATGATTCTAACTGGTATATTCTGGAGATTTAACCCTTTACACACTTCTTGTGGTATTTTGGGTTTTTTTCATAGCATAAACATTACTTAATTATGGGATTTGGATCTTTTAACATAATTCATGTTTCCATATAAAATCCCCATTTCTCCATGCAACTGGAAATCCAATATTCAGAAAGGTTATTGAATATTCATGGACTATTTGATATACACAGACATTTAGAAAATATCTACAGTATATCTGATATCACCCTTATTTTTTTAGAAGAAAATTTAGAGTCAATTATAATTAGAGTCAATTCTATGGTTACACAAACAGACAGACACACATATACACACACTCTTCTTTTCATATTAACCTTCAGGAGAAGCAATATTGTCCATTGTTTTACATCTTATTTTACGTGCTCTATGATGTAACATGAGCAATAACATTAATACTTAAAATATAATAAATGACAGGTTTTGGTCCACAAAATCTCATGACCCATAATTGAACATGGACAAAGAATACCGAACCATCAGCCATCCTTACTTCAAATTCTCACTGATGTGTCAGCACGACCTTATTCTGGATAACTTGGTTGGGCTGTCTCCAGGTGAAGCAAACAAAAAGCTTTTTGTGGAGTAACAACCCTGGAAAAAACTTCTTGGCAGGTGAAAGCAACCTTATTACTTGGCACCTGCTGGGTCCCACAAATGAGAGTTTTCACTTTCCAAGCACTGTCTTGTTTATGGAAAGCAAAACAGTTTCTTCTTCAATCAGGCAGTTGTGTGTCTTATTTCTTCAAGCAGCTTTTTACTAGCAAGCAGCTAGTAATAATTATAAGGCTTCACATGCACAGCAGCCTTGACAAATATTAGCATTACTTGCAGACTCCAGAATTAGGACAAAGTCTAAATGGCCAAAGAGGAAAAAGCCCAGCTCCATTCCTAGAGGTAGCCCTCTGGACCATAAGGACAAAAATAGAGTCAGGAAACCAGAAAAATAAGTGTGCACTGTTTCTATCTATTCAATCTGCTAGTATTCCTTGACTAAATACTTCTGACCTTTGTTTGAAGTAGATAGCTCCGGACCATAATTCTCAGAGGCTCTGCAGTCGACATGGCTGGCCTTATGGGGTGGAAAATGTGAACCTAGCATTACTGAGAATTCTAGCAGGCTAGAAGATAGATGAGCGGTACTGATGGCAAGTTGCAAGGTATGTAGCAGCTGCTCTGTAGAGCCAATGGATCCATAAACTATTTTAAGCCACAGCTTGAACAAAATTGACATTTGTCTATGATAAGTATTTTACATGAGCTTTGAAAGTATCTTGTGAGTTCAAAGTGGGGCATTTTTTCTTGGCTAACTTACTTTATCAAAAGAAGATCTGGTTTATGATGTCATGAGCATTTCTCCAAATCTATCATCTATCTATCTATCTATCTATCTATCTATCTATCTATCTATCTATCCATCCATCCATCCATCTATCTATCTTTCAATCTAATTTTTACTGAAAAACTTTTAACAAGATAAAAAATATTAGCAATATTAGAAAAGACAAAAATAAAGAATATTAAATAAATATGAAAGAAAATAGAAAAAGAAAAAGCTTCCCATCTTTCTGACTCTCTACGGTTTCACCATAATTTTCATAAACTACTCTTTCTAATCATCAAAACCATAAATTAAAGGGTTTTTTTCCAGCAAAAAGCCCATAATGGTGATCCTTATTGCTTTTATTTGCTGCATGGAATCACAATCTGCTGATCTTTTTCTTTGATGCATGAAACTACTTGTAAGAAGATTGTAGTAAATCACAGATTATGGAACTGTGGAATAAAATGCCTTTAATATGCCTAGCAAATGCCATTAGATGAATAGGAAAAATATAACTCTTCCAAGATATAATGTTCTCTTTTTTATTATTTTTCTTTCAATCTTTACTTCTAGATACTGTTTCCAATACCATTGATTATTCCTCTCCCATAAACATTTTGGTCTGCTGCAACATTTCTTAGATTTCTTGTGTTTTATTCAGATTGCAACTGTCCTTGAAAAAAATAATCTTGGTATACTTTTAATGCTCGAAAATCAGAAGGCCAGTTAATCAGAAAGTAGATGCTGGTGGATTTAGTGGACTAATTATGATTCATCCGCTAATCCAGGCATTCCATATTGTATATGCTTGGATTTCAATTTATGAAGCATCTTAATCAAGCACATTCTTCTAGAAAGCTTATCTGGAGTTATGGAGACCAAATAGGGGGCTGGGCTGAAAATGACACAAATTTAATTAGATGCAAACAAATGTTCTGCAAAGAGCCTCAGAGGCATCTTTCCCAAAGTTCCTGGAATGGATGAAAATGCAGTCTAAACTAAATATGGTATGTATAATAAGATAGATATTGGCTTCCATATTCCATTCTCCTCAATTAGTATGAACATGTATTTACCATCTGGTATCTTGAGGTCCTATTAGATAGAAAGGTAAATTGGAGCACAATAAAATGTCCAGTTTGGTATGTACAGTATTTATGAATTCTGTGGCTTGGTCTTGCCTGAAGTACCACAAATCTATCACTGTATAGTAGATAAAAGCAAGGGAATGTGTTAGATACATTTAAGGAACGTTCACCATTTTTGAGGCTTTTCATCTAAAGAAAAAATGGTGATGAAGAGGGGATTTTAAAAAAGGGGGGGTTGTTATGATTTAACTGACAGGGGCGTCAAACTGGCAGCCCATGGGCCAGATGCATCACGCATAGGCCATGCCCACCCCAGCTCTGCGAATGAGAAAAACATCACGAAACGTCACATGACGGCAATGTGAACCGTGATTTAACACAATTTTCATCAGATAGGCTACTTATAACAACAAACAATCTCCTTTTGTGACAAACACCTAATTGCTAGTGTTGGAAAATAGGAAATGAGGTAACAAGTTGTGGCTCACAAAAAGCTGTTTAAAACAGGAGGAAAACAAGGCTGGGTTTCTTTGAAACTCAGCTGGGTGTCAGGAAGCAGGTGAAAGAAACCCAGGTGTCCTGTTCCCTCCATGGAGGCCTGAGCAGGAAGTTCAGGCCAGGAATCCTGCACTCTCTCACTTTGTGTTAATTATAAGTACATCGGCTAATCAAAGAGAAGCTTGAATTGTAAACCCATTGAACGATATTCCAAAATGTGAGAATAAACACTTGCCACATCTAAAACCTTAGGTGCTTGGATTCATTTATCTGCTAATTTTTGGCAGTTAACTGTGCCAAATTTTGTTCCATTTTATACAGATGATTAGAAATGTGCATATTTAGACTGTGCAGCCATCAAAAATGACTTGAAAGAAATGCTTGCCCCACCCCAACAAGCACACCAGCCGTCTTCTGTTTCTGAAAGCAAACAGCTCTTCCGCTTGAGCTTGAAACAAGTCATTGCTTAATGATCTCACTTGCTGAAACAGGTGCATCTTTTCCCACACACATTGTATGCAGGAATTGGAAAAACAACATGCCCACTTTAATATACACATTAGTGGTGTTATGCTGTTTGGGGTGTAAGGAACTTCTTCTGAATCATTTTAAGACATTCTTATTCTTTAAAGTAGCCTGTCGTTTTCCAGGCTTTATTATGACACTGGATAAAAAATGCAGCTGCTATAAGAGTTGCGTTAACGTTAATCGGTAAACTACTGAAAGTATTAGTTCTTTTCAAGTTTGCATTGAAGCCTGGAGAAAGTGGGGTTGCTTGGTTCCGACTTGGTTTTCTTCCAGTGGAGAAAATGCCACTTTAACCATCTTCAAAGGGAGACAGTGTCACAGCTTCTTCCATCCTCAGTTACTTTTATCTGCTTTTCCTATAAATTTAAGGAGGAAATGTGAAATCGAGTCATCTGTCCTCGAGATTGTAGGTCTTCATGAGCAAATCATGGAAACAGAGGTTTTCTTGATCAGCCAGTGAGATGAGTGATGGGAAGGAGATGTCTCCCATCAAGTTCAGAGCTGAGTTACAGCCTAAATTTATGGACATTAGAACTCACCTTCCTCATTTCTAATGCATTTTTATATTATTATTTTTTGTTTTAAAAAAAGATTTTCTTCAGATAAGTATTCTGTTATTCTTTGGTTATTTTCATTGTAACATTCAGAAACATCTGCAAACTTTATTTTTCCAAATCTGGCATATCCCTAATGTATTTTTGCCATCTCCAAGTATAAAACATGAATGTATTTATCATTTTGAGACAGCAGCAACCAAATGACTCATGCTTGATTGCAGTATTCCAAATATTTTGTCAATAGCCTGAGACAACTGCATTGAGTTGTCCTGATCTAGATAACAACAGGAACAACAAGAGGTACAGGTCGCTTAGAAAGTCACAACCAGTTGCCAATTAATCTTTTTTTAAAAAAAATAAAATAGGCCTTTGCTAAATTCTTGAGAAGAATGTGCGTTTTTGAGAAGCGTACCTAGCTATTGAGGACTAAACTCAAACAGTTAAAATTGTTTTAATGCCCCTGCTACAGTAGGCAAATCTGCCCTTTTCTATTTTGGACTGAGTGAAGTCTGATGCTTTTGGAACACTTTGATCTGCCAAGTTCTTCAAGAGAAATCAGTGTGTAGGCAGAGATTCTACAGGGTAAGGCAAAGATCTAATATTGCTGACTGTCGGGACACTGCAATTTGGTGTTGACATACGTGCAGCAGGTGCCCTTGAAATACAGACAATCAAATCTGGAATAAGTGTGTTCTAAGCTTTTCCCTTATATAGAGCAAAGGTTGCGGAGCCACACTCTCTCAGGAGCATTCAACATTTCTAAGAACAAAGGACCAGTATTTTAACAGACTCATTCTATTTATGAGACAATGCAGAACATTCTATTGAGGCACATGCTGATGGCCTGTTTGAAAAATTGGAAGTATAATTTCTACAGTGCAAAACACAGAAGCAGAGAAATCACTTCACTCCATTTTATTCTCAAAAGCTGTTGAGTGATTAGGCTCAAACTATGATGCCACACCTTAAACTTCTATCAGCTTTGCATCATTAAGTATTTAACGAACTTCCTTTCATAAATGGTTTCAATGAACACAGATTATAAACACAGATGGCAAAGAATTTTCTTAAATTAAGAATGCAAACACTTTGAGCAAACTAGGCAGCACCCAATAGAATGGATAGTTTAAGGCCACATGGGCAACACAATAGAAATTGCGTTGTTTGGAAGATAAATTGAATATTGGTATTCATCTCCCACAAACAGGAAATAATTTATTTAAATCTATAAGTGTATTGCCAATGAACATCTGTTAACATGAAATATAAGCTATCTAATATATGTTGGACAAGTAAGTCATTTAATTTTTTTAAAAAGATATTGCTTTAGGTCGGAGGTCATTGCCCTCCAACCTCTGAAAACATCCAGAGGTTGATTGAAAAGCTGTTAACTTGGCTGCATCCTAGTGTGATTTTTCATTGAGACCTGGAGCTTAAACGAAGTTTCCAATTATCTGAAATCACACAGTAGTTTAGTGCAGGGGTCTGCAAACTTAGCAACTTTAAAACTTTTGGACTTAAACTTCCAGAATTCCCCAGCCATCATCATCATCATCATCATCATCATCACCATCATCATCATTTTATTTCTATACCGCCCTTCTCCCGAAGGACTCAGGGCAGTGTACAGCCTATTAAAAGCACAAGACAAACATCAATTAAAATTATTAAAATTATTAAATAATTCGGCTCAGTTTAAGACCCCAAAAACTTAAAACACCCGATTTAAAATTATTACATTGATAACCCGGCCTGGCAGAACAACAGGGTCTTAAGGGCACAGCGAAATACCCGGAGGTCGGAGATCTTACGCATTTCCGGGGGCAGTTCATTCCACAGGGCTGGGGCTCCCACAGAGAAGGCCCTCCCCCTGGGTGTCGCCAGCCGGCATAGCTTGGCCAATGGCACCCTGAGGAGACCCTCTCTGTGTGAGTGAACTGGCCGGTGGGAGGCTATTGGTGGCAGAAGTCGGTCTCGAAGGTACCCGGGTCCTATGCCATGGAGCGCTTTAAAGGTGGTAACCAATGCTAGGGAATTCTGGGAATTGAAGTCCACAAGTCTTAAAGTGCCCAAGTTTGCAGACCCCTGCTTTAATGGGGTGTATTCACTTCCCCCTACAGGAGACTCTGTTTCTCCCAAAGATAGCTTTAGTCTGGGCAAGTTTTAGTCTACTTTATCTATAGTCATACTTTAAATAATTTGAGTAATTTGCTCCTGAGCCTGTGAAATATTTTAATCTTTATCACCATCAATAAATGTTGTAGTCTGAGACCATCACAGAGATAATTTTTTGCAGGAGAAAAGGTCTCATGAGAAATGATTTTTGGTCTGCCAGTTGAAATATAAATGTGCAAATTACCAGTAAATATTGGTAATTCCTATCTGGCATAATCAAAATCAGGCATGCCCTGTCACAAATTCTTGTGCCTAATAATATAAAGGAGAGATCCAATCTAGAACTAAGGAAAAATTTCCTGACAGTGAGAACAAATTGGTCAGTGGAACAGCTTGCCTTGAGAAATGATGTGTTCTCCAGCATTGGAGGTTTTCAAGAAGAGATTGGACAGACATTTCTCCAGAACGATATAGGGCAGTGGTGGCGAACTTATGGCATTCATGCCAGAGGGGGCACTCAGAGCCCTTTCTGTGGGCACACTAGCGGCTAGACTATCTTGCTCGCCTTCCCGCAAGACAAAGAAAACGAGCTCTCGATGCCAGACTCCTCGGCCAGGATTACAAGGAAAACTTCTCCCCTTCCTCCTTAAAAGTGGAACCTTACAATAGAGGCGCGGTATCCGGGGGAGGGGACTGCCTTCCAAGTGAGGGGTTTGAATTTGGCAAATGGGGGCAGGAAGCAGCACCCGAGGGATTCACAAGGAAGGTCACTTCGAGGTTCCCTTTCGCTTTCAAGTCAATTCAGTGGCGGGGCTTTCCTGCAGAAATTGACGGAAGCAATTTGGCCAGCAAATTGGGGAAAGCATATCTGGGCTTTCCTCCTCCATGCCATTGCTCACAACCCTTGGGAGCAGCTGGGAAGCCCCTGAAAACTTTGGGAGAAAGAAGGTGAATGCTCCATTTCCCTTCTGGTTTTTTTTGGGGGGGAGGAGTGAGGCAGTGAAATAATGACTTTTCTTCCCCCGCCGTCTTTCCATGTGCCCGGCTTGGCTCTTTTGTTATTCAATAGGGTTATGCGGAGGAGTCCCAGTTATTGGTTAGCCAAAATACCCTCCTGATCAGTAACTTGGTTTTTCCCTGTCTGCTCAAAAGCCCGTCCTAAAAGATATCTGCACAGCCTGAATTAAAACTGTTCATAGCTTGTCTCTAAACGTTTAGGTTTTACTGTGTTATTATACATACACCACACCTATAACCCAGAAGCCTTGACTCTTTTAACTTTCCCAAGTTCAAAAGCATGCAAAACCAAACTTTTCCCTTTCAATAAAAAGTTGTTTGTATCACTGAAAGCTGTTATTGTGTTTTTCTTTTAAGACAAAAGATGTTAATGTAGTTTTTTTTTCTAAACTAAAATCTTTGTATTCAGATTAAATTGCAGTGTTGGCACTTTGTGATAAATAAGTGGGTTTTGGGTTGCAGTTTGGGCACTCCGTCCCTAAAAGGTTCACCATCACTGGTATAGGGTCTCTTGCTTAACCAGGGGGTTGGACTAGAAGACCTCCAAAATCCTTTCTAACTCTTGTTATTCTGCATTCTGTAAATCCTACTACCTCATAAGCACCATACAGAAACACTTATAAAAGGAAGGTGTTTGCTCACCTACTGTACAAATGCATTCACAGCTTTTGAGCCTAAGGTTCCTGGTCTTCGAATACTTTGGCTACATATACCGTTGATCATTTGAGAAGCTCTCTGACATAGAAATACTGTCTCTACCCATTAGGCAGATTGTTTTTTATCCACTAGTAATCAGCTGCTAATTTTTTATAATTCCAGTTGTTTCTTCTATTGAACCCTGCTTTGGAATAACATTTGATGTAATCAGGCTAAAATATAAAGTATTGCAGTTGGACACTGGCATATTCCAGTTTCCATGCCAAGAGGTCCAATTGACATAGTAAGGAATAATTAGCAGAACTAATAGATAAAAATGTAGCACAGAGTTTTGGATAAAAGAGTTAAGAATCTTGTGAAGGCTGCCTCATCCATTAAGAAAACAGCCATATTTGCTATAGAAAGTAGATTACAATTCAAAGAGCTGCACACTATGGTGAAATGCAGTCCTGTTTCCAAAATGCAGTGAATTCTGCAGATGTAGTTTTTATCCAGCCAAGTAGATTGTTCCCTTTTTAAATGACTACAGCCTTCCTTTTGGTTCAGGCATCAAAAACCACACAAAACCCAGCTCTTTCAGTCACTTATCCATGTGATTTCTGCAACCAAATCAGAAATTAGGACAGTCTGTTTTTCTCAGATTCTTCCATTTCCCCCCAATGCTTTTCTCAGAAATAATCTCCATAGCTAATTGCTGCTTCTTTTATCAATGTCTTGAACTTTACTGGTAAAGGCAAGCAGTTAGAACACTTAGAGGAAATGAGGGCAAGAGGGAATCTGTACAAGGTAACTACAGTGACATCACCATGTAAAACTCAAGAACAGCTAATTGTGTGCCCAACACAAATAGGGAAACATTTCCGGAATAAAGGTCAACATTCTTGGAAGGTTAGTTCTCACTGCTGTTACTTGATCTTTGCAGAAATGTCAAGTAGCCATTCTTACCTGATATGAATTTGCACATTGCAAGAGGGACTACTGAAAATAGTGTTTTTAAAGTGATATGCAGTTTTAAAGGAGCCCTCTCCATTTTTTCTATCCCAACTTCTGAGTTTACCAAATTTATATTATGTCTCTTCCACTAACGCACTAGGGCTGTGATGGCGAACCTATGGCAAACAGAGCCCTCTCTGCTGGCACGCGTGCCATTGTCCCAGGTCATATCTCCATGGCGTTTCTTTTGTGAGCTTGTTTCCCTGCAAACGACAAAACAAAGCTCACGAAAGAAAAAGATCTTACCTCTTGCCACGCTGCCGATGTTGGAATGCCCCACCTCCCCCCAGCCAGCTGGCCTTCAGGTCTCTGCTGTGCATGTGCTCGTGCATGTTCATGCATGCACATGTTCACGTATGCACGCGTTCGCATGCACACCTTTCAGTTTGGGCATGCGCACACAAAGTTTGGGTCCTCAGTGTCTAAAAGTTCACCATCACTGCACTAGGGTCTAGACTTTTGTCCTTTGAATAAACTGGCAGTGTCTTGCCTACTGTAAATGAAGTTGAGAATGAATGAATTTACAAAAATGAGTGAACAGTGATAAATAAAGTTCTAGTAAAATTTATTTCCCAAAAGGAACATGCTCATCCCTTTGCTGGCCACTAGAGATTTTAATTTCTGATCACTCTAACTGGCATCTTCTTCTTCTTTTAGCTACCTATCAATTAGATGCAGATTCAAACTGCAAAAAGACCGATTAACTTTTTAGTGAGTAGAACAGGGTTACAATCAAACAGGTCCTCCTGCCAATAGATTGAATCTCATACAGATTGTGGGACAACCCTAGAAGAAAAAAGATTGAGACTACAAAGTATAAAGGCAGTGCAGCACTTGGGATCTGGAAGCAAAAAGTTGCTTCAGTGCAGAAGAGACACTTTACCATTTCCCCCCTAGGATCCTTCTGCAGTTGCCTTAAGGAGTTACAGACAGCTGCTATGTGAGCACACACAGACAATCCATATGCTCCAAATTTTTTGGCTTTGTAATTTTAGTGCTGTGCAGCCTTTAGCACTAAAGGTCTCACTAATCTCCCTTCTCTGGTGACTTAAGACTCACCCTAATGAGTCTACATCAGAGGTAGATTAACTGCAGCTCTCTTACTTCTGAGAATCCCTTACAAAAGTTTGAGTCCGAGAAGTTGCTGAAAGACAGCCTCAGCCAAATGGCCAGAATAAATAATACTCAAGGTGCAAGACAGACTCTAATCCTCCAAGCAATAGAACAACCCTAAGCTGAATGCCTGACTCTACCAGAAGAGATTTAAAACCTGTTTACCATAAGTTGTATGTCTGGATGAATCAAGGAATGCTATTATTTTACAAGAAGCAGTAAAAGTTATGTTTTCTACCAGAAGCCCTGAATGCAAACAGAGTATGCCAAGAACATTGCCCCTTAATCATTGTTTCTCAGCTACAGGCCACAGGGCCGAGACTATTCAACTGCATGCTTACCAACTGTGCTGACTCTGCCCTTTGTGCCAAATCCAAAGGGTTGCAACACATGGTAAACTAATTTGCAATTCTCCTCCTCTATGAAGTCAGTTTAATTGTTTATTCAGCAAATGCAAAAGACCAAAAAAATCTGAACTACTTGAATGTCTGTGTTAAGTTCATATGTAAGAATCCACCCTGAAAGTGCAATAACACACCATGAAAGCTCTGCATGGCAGCCAGTATGTCTAAAGGAGTTAAAAACAGTGAGTCTTTTGACTCAAGGCAAGTAGCTGTATGACTTTCCATTACTTTCTCTTTGAGGTGTTTTTTTTTGGTGGTGGTGGTGGGGATGATGGTGGTGGAGGGGTGCTTTTGAGTCAGTGTTGACTCCTGGCAACTTCATGGATTAGTCTCTGCAGTTTTCTTGGCAAGATTCTAGAAGTGGCTTGGCCTTATCTTCTTCCAAGGGCTAGAAGAGTGTCAGGCCAGGTCACCCCAGCCACCTCTGTGCCTGATGCAAGACTAAAACTCATGGTCTCACAGTTTTTGTTTGATGCTTTAACCACATCAAACTGGTGCATCAGGTTTGATAGTCCATGATCATTCCCATCTTCATAACTGCTCCTTTCTTATGCAGACAACATGTACTTTTGACCTCAGGATATGATTTCATTTAAACCCCTGCCTGACAGCAAGAACTGCTTTTAAAGTCCCCAACTAGTTGCGGAGGATAAACAGAAACATTATCACATAGCAAACACCTTGTATTTATTAATAAATTAGTACACCAGAAGGCAACGGTCTCCCACCCCACTCAAAAAAATTATGTTCTCCTTCCATCACCTCTCATCATGTTGCCACTTTGCAATATCGTCTCCTAAATAAGCATGATTGTAGATCGATTTATTCCTGGAGCACAGTAGATGCAAATATAGCAGAGGCAGGATTTTTCACAATGCAGCATTTTTAATAAAAAGTGAAGTGGGGATGGGGAAGAATTTCAAAGACCACATGAAGGCCTTGAAATATACTTATTGGCCACATCTGTATAAAAACCCACAAAAGGACAATTTTGAAGCACATATCAATAAATCTTATAGAATGAGAAATGTGGCACCACCAGGGTTCTCCTTTACTTTCCAGAGTCCAGCTCCAGGTGCTACTCCCAAGTGATCAAGCCTGCTGAGATCCTACAGGGGCAAGGCAACATCTCTCCCTTAAGTCAAGCAAACAGAATTACATTCAGCTGCAGGCCAAGGTCTCATTGTCTGGAAGGCTGAAGAAGTTACAGTTGAAATGTTTCAGCATTCTAGTTCCAGAGAAGCACAAGTCACTTATCGTTATCTGTTTGTCCACGTGAAAACCATACAATAAATAGCTGTGCTAGTAAAATATCAGTGAATGTGCATCATTCAGCAATAGTTTTTCTTAAAGTCATCTTGAGGAAAAGCAGATCTAGCTAACCATGAAAAGAGTAGAGAAGAAGAATTCAAAGTATCTGTAAGGAGAGGGCAAGAAAAATCAATCTGGAATTAAAGAAAAATCCAAAAGGCTCCTGAAAAGTTAAAAGGATTAAAATGCAAGTCCAAATCCAATAAGTAAATTATGAATGTATAATCCATAGTTTTTAAGTGGCTACAATTACAGCTTTGAATGAAAAATTAAAATGTTGTAATAGAAGAGGGGAAAACAACATCTTTTAATTCAAACCATAAACTTGAGAGCAAACTACTCTCAGAAGACAAAAAAGAAAAGAAAAGGAAAGGAAAAAAAAAGAAAACTTAAGAGGAAAATACTGGCCACGACTTCTACAAAATATCTTGCCCATGTCTTATCTTTAACATGTGTCAAGCGCATACAAGCAGCAGCCACTGTGTAGGTGCAAAGGGCCTCCCTCTGGTGGCCCACGTCTAAAGCAGATCAGGCAGGTGGCTATAAACTGAATCCAGTAGAGTCTGGCTCGCTTCCTGGCTTTTGACACCAGCAATTTCAAAAAGCCTATCCAGCTTGTCCTCTGCCTGTGGAATCTCCTCAATAGCATGCAGTTCTTCTGGGTTTAGAAGGTGAAGCATGTCATCAAAGATGGGCTGCAGGTCACAAGGGTCCAGGCGCACCTGGCGCAGCACCGTGTCTTTCTTTTCTAACAAAAGAGAAGATAAATTGGCTGTTAATCACAGACTTGCAAGGGGTGAATTACCCCAGGCTGTGTTACCATTCACTAGGCTTGGCAGTCTTTTCAGTGCTGCTTTCTGGCTCAGATGCCGAATTCAGACTGGCCTGTTTCCATAGTCCAAGCCACAGGCTAAGACCATCAATGGGGGACTTTGGGAACAGGTCCTGCCATAAAAACATCAATAATTAACACTAGTTTCTCCATGGCAGGATCTGCATTATGGAACAAACTGCCACCAGGGCTGAACAACACCACCTCCCCCCCCCTTTTTCAGCCTAAAATCTTTATCCTTGTCTTTTATAGCATTTTATATAATTACTGTGACTGTTTTAGTAGAATTATTATTATTTTTGTGGCCTTTTTCCAAGCTGCCCAGAATCATAGGGAGAGTGGATCAATGGCTCTCAATTCATCATGATGCTACCACCTCATCAGCGCCTATGTGCCCCAAATGTCTAACAGAAGAAAGCCTAAATATGGAGTAATGAAATGAGAGAATCTGGGTCATTGAAGTCTCCTTTCCTCTATATGCAAAAGCATTTTTTCTCTCTGCTGTTTTACTTTTGTCATAGAATAAACTGCAGTTTACTCTTTTACTGTTTGGGCTATGAGTCTGTTGCCCAGAGACAAAGTAGTAATGCCCTAAACCATTGTGATCCAAGCACAATATGACTTGATCCTCAAACTTACACAGCAGGTGAATGATGATTATGTTCACACAGTGCATATATGGTTGCCAAATCAGCAGTAACAGCCCGCATTTTCCTTCTAGTATAGTTTAAGACAGAAAGAACCAGTTGTACCGTAATAGATGAGTTGGGCTCAGAAGTCTCAAATACAACTGATTTCCTTAAATGACCCAAGTGTGATCAGTATCACTTGAAAATAAGAGCACAATGCTAAGTTAGTGCATGCAGGCACTTCTTGTTGAATAACTACTCATCCAGAACCATTCAAAATTACAACGGCACTGTTTTATTTATTACTGTTCCTTGAAGATGCAGCCCTCGTAGTGCCCTCTCAGTTGGATGATCACAATTTGAACGCTAAGCAACCAGCTTGCAGTTACGACAGTTGCAGCGTCTCAGTTATCTGATCACTGCTGGTGATCTTTGTGATCTTCACTACTGGTGTCTGACAAGCAAACTCAATGAGTGAGCCAATAGGATGTTACAAAAGGCAATGACATGACTATGGGAGATGCTGCAGTCACATGGGATTTGGCTAACGACAGCAACTGGGACAGCTGCAATTGTCGACTACATGGTCATGTATGTCAAGTTTTGCAACTATGTCTCTTAGTGATAGAGTTTCTCACCCCAATTACCACTGTTAAGTGAGGAATTCTATGATCTATAATACTAAACCAAGTTTTTAAATATGGGATTGTTGAAGAAGCCATGGAATACAGAACAACAGAGTCAGAAGGGACCTTGGAGGTCTCTAGTCCAACTCCCTGCCCAAGCAGGAGACCCTATACCATTTCAGACAAATGGCTGCCCAATCTCTTCTTAAAAACCTCCAGTGATGGAGCACCCACAACTTCTGAAGGCAAGCCATTCCACTAAGTGTTCTGTCAAGAAATTTCTTCTTAGTTCTAGGTTGCTTCTCTCCTTGATTAGTTTCCATCCATTGCTTATAATCCTGCCTTTAAGGGTTTGGAGAATAGGTTGACCCTATCTTCTTTGTGACAGCCCCTTAGATATTGGAAGACAGCTATCATTTTACCCCTAGTCCTTCTTTTCACTAGACTAGACATACCCAATTCCTGCAACTGTTCTTCATATGTTTTAGCCTCCAGTCTCCTAATCATCTTTGTTGCTCTTCTTTGCATTCTTTCTAGAGTCTCAACATCTTTTTATATTGTGATCAAATATAGAAACTCTATTTCTATAAATGATATTAAGAAGACTTGGGCAACATACAGTATTAAGCCAAAATCAATTTCTAAATAATTTGCCATATGTGCAGTCTAAGTTTTTGAAATATGTTTGCAGGACAAACCTGAAGTCTGCATTCTGAATATGACTCATCTGTTCCCTTTACATATGATTCTGAATGAAATTAAACAATGGCCCTGTGAACAACTGAGGTTCCAGACTAGCAGATATCAGTACCTTTGGTAATAAAAGAGCCTGTTCGGCTAAGAGCAGAAGAACCGCTGGAGGTGGAATCGCAGCGAAGAAGAGGTTCGGACTCATCCACAAAGAAGCACTTGTTCTTTTCCAAGGGAGATGGTTCCACAGGGATTATGGTTGCCTCTGGCTTTGGATTTGGGCTGGGAGTGGGGCTGAGTGGTCCAGAATTTACCGGAAGAATCAACTTGTCAGCTTCAAGCTGCAACAGGAAGACATAATATGAAAAAAATTACATACTAGTGTTTTGAGACAAGTTGAGACAATCCACTTTCATTAGGACATACAGGTCCCTTCAGAAAAGTATGAAGATGACAACAGGATGGTTTTGCCAGGCCAAGAAATTTCTCTCTTCACTACTCCAACAGACAGGTCTGAAAACAGTAAAGCTGAATGGTTTGAAATTATGAAATTAAAATTATGGACAGACAAAGAGAAGTACTGCTCCATAGACCATGCTATAAAAATTTGAAATTAATTCCTAAAAAATGTAGAGATAGACACTGCCTGGAAAATTTTGAAGGGAGAGTAAATAAATTCATAGTTAGATAAGGAAAGACAGTGTGATGTAGTAGTTAAGTTGCTGGACTGTGGAGACCTGGTTTAAGTCTCCCTGTAGCTATGGCAATCCCCTGGATGATTCTGACTAGTCACTTTCAACCCAACCCATTTCAAATGGAAAGTAAACTATCATGACCTCCAGTAAAGAAGAGGAATGTAACTTTAACAAATAAACAAGGCGGGTAGTTATGGTATCTAGTACTGGAGACAATAGGCCTCTCTTTGCCAATTGTTGAAAAACTAAAGAAGTTACTGCTTTCATACCCAATTTATGGGATCACAGTAGCAAGTAGGTTGCCACAAATGAAGCAGAATGCTTTCTTTTGGACAAATAAGAGACCTTTGATCTGGACCAATAAAACTTGTCTTATGTTCTTATTTAGACTTTGACAAAGGAGCTCCTAAAATTTTACCAACTGACTTTATTTTGTGAGTACAGGCAAGAAGATAATGTACACAGTTAAATTCCACTAAAGTCTGTACATAATCATTATTTTACTTTCACAAAATAGATGAAAGTACCTATTCTGAATTTCTGCCTACTACATTCTACAAGACTTCTATATACAAACATACATATGGTAGCAGGGGTGAAATGTAAAAATGTTTGCTACCGGTTCTGTGGGTATGGCTTGGTGGTCATGTGACCAGGTGGGCCTGGCCAACTTGACGTCACTCACTGTTAGAGCCAGGAGCTGCACATTTTGTAGCACATTCTGCCCTTCTGAAGCCCCCAACGCTTTGAGTTTCCCTCTGCCACCCAAGCAAACATCGGAGCCTTCTCTTGCAGAAGCAGACTCCAGGCACAGAAATGGAAAAGGGGAGGGGAATGGGGAGGAGAAGGTGTAATTAACAGAATCCAGGTACAGAAATGGAAAAACGGGAGTGGGGGTGGGGAGGAGAAGGTGTAATTAGCAGAATCCAGGTACAGAAATGGAAAAATGGGGGGGGGAGAGAATGGGGAGGAGAAGGTATAAGAAGACGTTTCCTTAGATCACTGACGCTCCCAACAATGAATTTGGCAGCAATCTAAGGAAACATCTTCCAGCTCTTCAAGATCGACTTTAAGCCGACAGCAAAAATAGTGGTGGTGGAGGCAACAGGGGCATATGTATGTGTGTGTCCCTCCCTCTGCAAGGACTTGGAGGCAGACACTGCCCCTCTGAGGAAAAGAGGAGGTGGCAAAGCCCTGGTTGTCACCTGGGAGAGGAGGACCGCGGAGGGACACACAAACACCATCGCCCCCGCTGCCGCTACTTTTGCTGTCAGCTTCTTGGCACTCTTCAAGTCGATCTTGAAGAGTTGGAAAACGTTTTCTTAGATTGCTGACGCTCCGAACAATGAGTTTGGCATGTGGAATTCAGGCAAGCATGGCAGGGCTGCGGGGAAGGGAGTAAGCTGCTAGCTCCCTCCCCGCAGCCCTGCCATGCTTGCCTGCCTTTCACGTGGCCTTCCGCTTGCCTGCCTTCACAAGCTGGCCACGGGAAGGCCACATGGAAGGCAGGGAAGCATGGCAAGGCTGAGGGCCGTAGTCCAGTTCAGGGCATGGCCAGCCAGCAATTGCTACCGGTATGGCAAACTAGCCCCAATCTCCGCTACCAGTCCGAACCGGTAGCATTTCACCCCTGCATGGTAGGCACATACCAAACAAGCACGGACTACTACAATGCAGATACACAAGGAGAGAGAGTGATACACGCCCTCTAATGGCCTCCCTTATATAGACAGCTTCTTAAAGGGCAATAACCCTGCTGATTCATTCTCAGTCTTAAAGGGACTGGTCAGCTTTAAATCTTCCTTACCCTGACAGAACTCCTGCACTAAATCTGCTGGAAAGAGAAAACAGCCTAATGGCATCTCTCTGCAGCACCAGGTTCTGTCTTGCATCTCTCTTTCTCTCTGGTAGAAGAAGCTGCTCTGCCTCCTGAGAAGCACAGGCAGCTGTTTTGCCAGTGCTCCTAAAAGGTCAGCGAGGAGCAACCTAAGCATACTTTGGTGCTATAGCCCAAGTCCATAAATGGGTCACAACAACTTCCTGTTTATTATCACCATTTTCTCTTTTCTAAATTCCTTTATTTCATTTGAAAGAGAAGAAACTTCACACCAGTGAAGTCTGGCAAATGCCATGTCTGATCAAAATTAAAGACAGTCTGATTGCTCCCTATTTTGAGGCCCTGGGAGTCCTTCCCAGACACAATGGCAAAAGCCAGGTTGAGGGAAAACCGAAAAAAATGGTTATGTCAGCTCATATACTACACAACAAGCAAGACTGTTCTCTTAAGGCCGAGTCCCTGAATTTTATTTTTTAGAAATTAAATGTTCCCCCCCCCCTTTTCTTTCAAGTAGTTCATAAACAGGAAGTAGCCAGAAATGGGTTGTACTAATTAATTCCAGTCCGCCAATATCTTTACACAAAATTCTATTGAGCAAATAACTAAACAAGCCATTGCATTACAGTTTTCTGCCTATTTTTATGATTATTCACAATGCTAAGTGTCCTAAAACACAGAGGATGGTTCGTTTGGGTTCAATTATCATTAATTAATGCCCAAGAAAAAAGAATAGCGAGTGGCTGTTTTAAAATGACCATTTTCCATGCACGCATTTACCTCAGCCCTCCCCCACTGCACGTGTTGCTGCAGAAGGAAAGCATTCTGCTCTCTGAAATGGGCCTTTCATCAACTAAGCGATGGTGAAAGCATGAATATGCACATGCACACAAAGAATATAAGATACTTTCTAAGGAGAGGCGATGGAACAGGCCTACCATCAGATTGGCCCAGGAGCTGATGATACCATTCTACACAGAAATTATTAATTATCTTTATTTGTTTTTCTATAACTGTCTGGTTTGGTACAGACTTCAGTGAATAGTTAGCACTGCAGAAAAAACAATTGAAATCAGCCTGCCTTCCACTGAGGACTTGTATACCGCACGGGTCAGAAGGAGGGCTGAGAAAATATCTACAGACCCTCACATCATGGACATAAATTGTTTCAACTCCTCCCATTGGGATACAAGGCATTGCATGCCAAAACAACCACACAGAGTTTTTTCTCCTTTGTGCCATCACTCTGCTGTATACTTATTTCCCACAGTATTGTCTTATGTCTAATTATATTTACCCATGTAGAATGGCTGTATTACTATTATCCTTCTCATTTTTTCTAATCCCTTCTCTTATTGATATAATTATTATGATTATTATTATTACTCTGTTGTTTTGCATGTATATTGAAAGCTTATGAATTGGAGACAAGTTCCTTGTGTGTGTAATCACACTTGGCCAAATAAAATACTGAAACATGTCATTTATCCCTGTTTTTCTAATGAAACCCCTTGCAAATTTGAAAGTTTATTAGTACTAATAAACAAGTCCTAAAAGCATCTGAAAAGAATACTGTTTTTGTTTTGTTTTTTTAAACATTATAAGCCAACTCATGATTAACAGGAATAATAATAAAAGGACAATGGAATTCTAGTACATCACTGAAAGAGCACTCTGAAAAAGCAGTCTCTGGCATTCACAAATCCACTCTCAAACAAATGTTTAATGTAATTGTTCGCCAGAGTTTTGAAAGAAATATTATGTACCAAAGAATGCCATGTTTTATATACGTAGAGGGGGAAGACAGGGGTAATGAGGAACAAAATATGAGCTGCGGATGATTTTCTATTCCTGGAGCTTCAAAGGTTGCTTAGATCCAACAATCTCTTTGGAATCTTCTGTTCCTATCGGCCAAATTGCTCAGTGTTATTACACCAACAATCATCCTGTGACCCTCAGAGTAGGATGCTGATTCACTCTGTGCCTTGTTTTCAGCAGGAGGAGGGGAAAGCAAGAGAGACAAGGGTTCAGGAAAGCAAGGGAACACACACACATACACACACACACACACACACACACACACAGCCAGCTTTCATCCATCTAATTCAATTCACAATTTATACAAAGCAGCATTCATATAAGAATGTCTGAAAACTCAGATGAACTCAACGGAGCACATGCATCTCCCACATGCAAAAAGAGGAAAGCAAGAACTGATTTATTACACAATAACTGTTTGAACTGGGATGTTTGATAACCACATGATGTCCTTTTGGGGGTGGACTCTTGTGCACCCTTTGTTCTTGTATAAGACAATAGTAGCTTGGTTTACAAATACAATAAAATGTGGTGAGGGAATGAACTTTAGACTGAAAGGATTCGTCTTGTTTAAAACTCTACCGATCTGCAGTTGACCACAATGAGTGGTCTGGGCCAAAGGGATTTATTCTGTTTTCTTTACCTTTTGAGGAGTTCTTCATAATTGATGCATATCTACTACTCTGCCTTTCTACCATTCATTCTGACAACAATGATAAAGTATTGTACAGCCTCCTCCACTAGTCATGGCAGGGGAGATCTTGCTAAGGACAGGACCCTCCCTTGTTTCGCTAGTATATTGATGCTATTTTTATTTCTATCTATTCTCACTATAATTTCCCTGTGAGTATCACTGTTTCAAGAACAGACCTAGCTAGATCTAGCCTTCTCTCGTCCCCATTTTACAGAGAGATCTATGTGTAGACAGATACTCAGAGGGTCTTTGGGGAAAGGCTCTTAGATCTTTAGTAGTACTAAATAGGGAGCAACATTTCCCCAGAAATGCTCCATATGCAAATTTAGATTCTTTGTCACCCATATCTATGGTGACTCTTTTTCTTCCTAGGATGAGAACCTCCCCAGATGAAAATGAATGCAACAAAAAGCATTGAAAGGACATAATACTCTATCCATCTTCAAGGAGAAACTTCTTTTCAGGCTCTAGAGTTCTACAGCTTTATTATTATTATTAATTTGCAATATGAGTCTTGGCCTAGACACTAGAGCAGGGGTGTCAAACTCAAGGCCCGGGGTCCAGTTTTAGCCCACGGGGCCGCCCTGGAAACAGTGAAGGACTGGCCTGTGGTGCCTCTGCCAGCAAAAACGAAGCTTGGGAGGGCTGCGTGCAGCCCACCCAGGCTCCGTTTTCGGCTGCAACGGCCTCCTGCAGCCCTGTGCCAGTGAAAACAGAGCTCCGTTTTCACTGGCAGAGGGTTGCAGGAGGCTGTTGTGGCCGAAAACGGAGACTGGGAGCCTGTTTTCGCTGGCCAAGAGTTTGGGGCCACCACCGGTGACCCCGACATAAGTGACATCAAGCTGGCCATGCCCACCCTGGCCCCCGAGGTCAAACACAACCCTGATGCAGCCCTCAGTGAAATCAAGTTTGACACCCCTGCTCTAGAGCAAGGAGACAATATTGGCATGAACAGGATTAAGGCTAACCCAGTTCTTGCTGCTTTCCATCCTGTTTGCCAAAATTCAGGAAGGGCTGCATGCAACCCAGTACTCTTCTATATTAGACCCAGTTTATATATTCTCTTCAATATCTTCATAAATGACTTAGATGAGGGGATAGAATCATCAAATTTGCAGATGACACTAAACTGGCAGGAGCAGCCAACACCCCAGAAGACAAGATCAGGATCCAAAAATACCTTGACAGAATTAAACAATGGGCCCTATCCAACAACATGAAATTTAATGTGGAGAAAAGCAAGGTTTTACACCTAGGCAGGAAAACAAAAGTATAAGTACAGGTTAGGCAAAATCTGGCTTAAAAACAGTAACTGTGAGAGGGACCCTGATGTCCTAGTGGACAATCACTTAAACATGAGCAACAGTGTGCAGCAGCAGCCAAAAAAGCTAATACAATCCTTGGTTGTATAAACATAGAATCAAAATCACGTGAATTATTAGTACCGCTTTATAAAGCGTTAGTAAGGCCACATCTGGAATACTGCATCCAGTTTTGGTCACCACATTACAAAAAAGATTTTGAGACTTTGGAAAAAGTGCAAAGAAGAGCAACTAAGATGAAAGGCCTGGAGACTAAAACATATGAAGAATGGTTGCAGGAATTGGGTTTGGCTAGTCCAGAGAAAAGAAGGACTGGGGGGACATGATAGCAGTATTCCAGTATTTGAGAGGAGGGGGTCAATTTATTTTCCAAAGCACCAGAGGGCAGGACAAGAAACAATGGATGGAAACTAATCAAGGAGAGAAGCAACCTAGATTTAAAGAGAAACTTCCTAACAGTGGGGACAATTAACCAGTGGAACAGCTTTCCTTCAGAAATTGTGGGTGCTTCATCACTGGCGGTTTTTAAGAAGAGACTGGACAGTCACTAATCTGAAATGGTATAGGACAGTGATGGCTAACCTTTTTGCCATTGCGCGCCAAAACCGGGGGGAGCACAGTGAGGTCACACGCATGCGTGCCCACATCCATAATTCTATGCGCCCCACCCCCCACATGCTCTCCCCACTTTTGGCATTCAATGGTACGGTGGGCCCGGTAGGCCTGTTTTTCGCTCTCCCCAGGCTCCAGAGCCTTTCTAGAAGCCTGGGGAGGGTGAAAACAGCCTCCCCCCCCCCAGAGGCCCTCCGGAGGCCAGAAACAGTGTGTTTCCTGACTTTTGGTGGGCCCAGAATGCCCAAAAATCAGCTGGCCAGTGCACGCATGTGTGCCGAAGCTGAGCTCACGTGCCCACCGATATGGCTCCACGTGCCACCTGTGGCACCCGTGCCATAGGTTCGCCATCACGGGTATAGGATCTCCTGCTTGAGCAGGGGGCTGGACTAGAAGACCTCCAAGGTCCCTTTCAGCTCTATTCTGATTCTGATTTTTCTCTTGATCAATACAACATTCTTAACTGTGGCATTCCTACAAGTGAAGGCATAAAAGACATTTAAGCTCAGAATCATCTGTGATCTTTTGCGTACCATAAACATGCAAAAAAGTCCCTCATCACATAACAATATAAATCAAAATTCTAAACCTAAACTGAAAACCCAGAGATAAATTCAAAAACAATAAAGGTTTCATAATCAGCAACAATTTTATTGATAAAGAAAAACAATTCCTGCTAGCTTTGGATTGTATCTTTTTATTAAAAAAAAGAAAAAAGAAAAGAAAAGCTGTTTGATTAAAAAGTCAGGCCCTTTTTCCCCCTGAAACATAGCTGCTGCAATTCTGAAGTATCAAAATCTTCTTCCACCCAGAAAACAACAAACATTCTGTACAGGAAGACTGAAGATGGGTATCAGATAAAGGCGGAGATTGAGGCAGAACAAAGGGTGGGGGTAGGGGGAAGCTGGATGAGGTCATGGGAGGCCAGAAGAGGAAGGGCAGGGACAGAAAGGATAACAGATAGTATTACTTAGAGACACTCAAAGCAATTACTCCCATTAGTACTAATAAAACCTTTCCATGAACCCACACAAACTACCTCATCTAACTGTTGTTGTCCCTTCTAGACAGTAATTTATGCTAAATCATTGCCAGTTCTTTATAAAAAGACACTTTCCCAGGACCCATAGATGCACACTGGAGGTTCTACCCTTGAAACAACCATTAAAAAATGTCTAATTCTGAATACCAGCGCTAATGTATAGCTGCCTCCTATAAAACATAAGAAGTTGCCACAAAAGACAACCAAGTGATCATGCATGCATTTGATGTAGTTATCATTACATTAGTTTCAACAGGAAGCAAAGGTTCCCAAAGTACCATTATCAAGAATGAAATTATGATCTTGCAATTTAACTATTTCTCTATAAGACAACTTCTGTCTCCCTAAAACACTAATGTAGAGGTAGACAACCAAGCCTACCTGCTAGCTGCTTTAGATTATAACTTCGAAGGCCCTCAAGGTTGGCCCTACTGGTCACTCTGAAAGTTGAAAGTTGATTAGATAATGTAGGAGAAATAATACCAAATCAATATGTTAAACTACTAAGGGCAGTAACAAGTATTCCAGCTCTTCCATCAAATGTCATCATCACTAATTTATAACTCAACTCAAAACAGTATGTGTACAATAAGAACTAGTTTTAACTTAATCACTTAGCCAATTTAAAGAGATTCTGTTTGAAACGTGCATAAATCAAAGTTAACATATATACCAGGGGTCTGCAACCTTAAACACTCAAAGAGCCATTTGGACCCGTTTCCCACAAAAAAGAAAACACCGGGAGCCACAAAACCCTTCCCGTGCCTGATTATTTCTTGTACGGCCACTAAACTAACATATGTAGTTGAATTAAACGTTCTGTTTTCTTCTGAAACTTTTCTTTTCTTGGATTTATCCATGGTTGGCCTACCAGGGGTTGAAAAGCTGAATAAACCGTGTACTGGCGGGTGTCACACATTGGCGGTTGTGACACATATTTTGAGTGACAGGGAGCTGCAGCAGAGGGGTCAAAAAGCCACATGTGGCTCCAGAGCTGCAGGTTGCTGACCCCTGATATATACAGCACTCACCAGAAGAAAAAAAATACAGTCAATAATGATGGCTTGGGAAAGTGAAATAATGCAATGAATACGTTCTCAAAAAACCTGCTATTTGATGGCACCTGTGGGATGCAGATCAAGAGGGGCAAATGACAAAAGTAGTGTCATATTAAGGCAACATAAGCATTGCCAATTTTCTGTATGGGCTGTGACATTATATGCACCTACAAAAGGGGTGGATCTTGCACTGTATGCAACTTTCAATGAGACCATTGGATCCTGCCCACACCTCTACCTTTCGTGATTCTCCAACACGAAACCTTATTTTTGTGCCTCGGTGGTTACATTCCACCCCCCACCCCCCAATATTCTGTATAGGACATGGAACCTAAATAACTGCTCCTGAATGATGGAGGAGGGAGACAGATAGAAGGTGCAGATCAACTACTTAGATGATTAATGCCTATCCAGTATCCCGAATTGATATTACAGTAACAGCTTTACTGTATCTGAATTTTCAAAATGTGTCTCATGAGAGTGATAACTCAGGAAATATAAGGAGGCCTGGGAAGATATTTTTATGTGCTAAAAAGCTGGTATCAAGCTGATCTCTCAAACCATTATGCCTCTCAGTTCCAGTGGGAGAATGTTGCTACACTCATTTCATTTCATTTCAGGCTGACCATTATGGATTTGACAGGTCTTTGTCTAGTCAACCAGGAGTTTTCTTATGCTTCTGATTTGTCATGGGAACAGGCTGCTTACCTGTCAACATATAGGGGAGAAGATTAAAGGGTTCCGATTTTGAATAGATTTACATTTATTTATTTGTTTGTTTGTTTGTTTGTTTGTTTTGGTTCAATTTATATGCCGCCCTTCTCCGGAAACTCAGGGCGGCTTACAATGCGTTAAGTAATAGCCTTCATACTTTTGTATATACCTGCTTAGTAGGGCTTTTGGCCCCTCCTAAGCGGTGTTCTTTTTTATACAAAATCAACTTATTGCCCCCACAATCCGGGTCCTCATTTTACCTACCTCGGAAGGATGGAAGGCTGAGTCAACCTTGAGCCTGGTGAGATTTGAACTCGCAGTAATTGCAGGCAGCTGGCAGCTAAGTGCTACTTTAACAGCACTTTAGTTTGCTGCGCCACCAAGGCTCTTTATGATGTCTGAATTGTGACTTATTGAAAAATAAGAACATCAAAGTATGATTTAGTCCATTTTTAAAATGAATAGTTGAACAAATGGCAGTTTTTGTTTACAGATAACTGTCAGTCTAATGGAGATGCAATGGATCTCACTGCACGCTGAAAGCAGGAGGTTGGCCATGCGGCATGATACTTGCTGCCTCAAAGCAATAAAACAGGGCTTGCTAATATTTATGTCTGCACTGTGGGACACAGTAGATAGCAAAATATATTAATGCTAGGATTGTGCAGAAATCTGGATTCAGCAGGAAAATGTGATGTTTGTTTGTTTGTTTGTTTATTTATTTATTTATTAAATTTTTATACCGCCCTTCTCCCGAAGGACTCGGGGCGGTGTACAGCCACAATAAAACAACATATATCCATAAAATTTAAAAACAATTTAAAACATATTAAATAATTTGGCCCTTATATTAAAAAACTAAAAACACCCAATTAAAATTCGTTTTTTAAGCCAGACCAGCCTGCTGAAACAGTAAAGTCTTAAGGGCACGCGAAAAGTACGTAGATCGGGGATCATACATATCTCCGGGAGCAATTCATTCCATGGGGCAGGTGCCCCCACAGAGAAGGCTCTTCCCCTGGCTGTCGCCAGTCAATATTGTTTGACCGATGGCACCCTGAGGAGTCCCGCTCTGTGGGAGCGTATTGGCCGGTGGGATTGGTTAATTCAACCAATTCCCCCAGGTTTTAAACAAAAAATATAGCTTATCAGGAGAGTACCTATTTTGCATGGAAAAAGTCACAGATGTGGCCCCTTAACAGTTTTCTCTATTACTTCATTTTGTACTAAGAATAGAGAAGATCTTAATTAAATCGCAAACAGACCTAGTTTGCTTGCTAATGTCCAGGATGTAAAACCACCTTTTTTCTCTAAAGACTAACAAGTATTATCACTTACTTTAAAAAAATCAATCAATTCAGATTAAAAATCTCACTTTAATTCCATATTTCATTTAATTAATTACCAATCACATTAACATCTATGCAAAAACCTGATAGACTTGAATATTGGGCGCTATTTAACAAAATGAAATTCAATGGTGAAAAAAGTAAGATTCTACATTTAAGGCAAGAAAAGCCAAATGCACAGGTATAGTATAGGTGGTACCTGGCTCAATAGTAGTAACTGTGAGAGGGATCTTGGAGTCCTAGTGGACAATCACTTAAATATGAGCCAGCAGTATGCTGCAGCTGCCAAAAAAGTCAACACACTTCAAGACTGCATTAACAGAGGAAATAGAATCAAGATCATGTTAAGTGTTGATACCACTCTATAATGCCATGGTAAGGCCACACTTGGAATACTGCATCCAGTTTTGGACCACAATGTAAAAAAGATGCTGAGACTCTAGAAAGAGTGCAGAGAAGAGCAATGAAGATTATTAGGGGACTGGAGGCTAAAACATATAAAGAATGGTTGTTAGAAATTGAGTTCGTCTAGTTTAATGAAAAGAAGGACTGGGAAGGGGGACATGATAGCAGTGTTCCAATATCTCAGGGGCTGCCACAAAGAAAAGGGAGTCAAGCTATTCTCCAAAGCACCTGAAGACAGGACAAGAAGCAATGGATGGAAAGTAATGAAGGAGAGAAGCAACCTGGAACTAAGAAGAAATTTCCTGACAGTTAAAGTAATTAACTAGTGGACAACCTGCCTCCAGAAGTTGTGAATGCTCCAACACTGGAAGTTTTTAAGAAGAGACTGGACAGCCATTTGTCTGAAATGGTTTAGGGTTTCTTGGCTGAGCAGGGGATTGGACTAGAAGATCTCCAAGATTCCTTCCAACTCTGGAGCCTGGTTTAGCTCAGCAGACTAAAAAGCATAGTGATTAAAACCAGCTGTCTGCAATTACTGTAAGTTCAAATCTCACCAGGCTCAAGGTTGACTCAGCCTTCCATCCTTTCTAAGGTAGGTTAAATGAGGACCCAGTTTATGGGGGCAATAAGCTGACTTTGTATAAATATACAAAAGTATGAAGGCTATTGCTTAATGCGTTGTAAGCCGCCCTGAGTCTCCGGGAAGGGCAGCATATAAATATAAATATAAATAAATAAAAATAAATAAATAAAATAAAATAAAATAAAATAAAATAAATCCTAACACTTCTAAATCCAACCCACTCTGGGGTTTGTTTTTGAAAGAACAATGAAAAAGGGAATGGACTTAATGGCATGATCTTCAAGTATCCAATGAAACCCAAAATCCAAAGAATATAAAGAGCTTCCTAACATTTTAAAATATCTCCATAATGGGTAAAAATTTACAATAAACAGGATGAGGATCACAAATAGAGTCTACAATTTTGTCTTCACCTTCACCTGAACATGTTTGTCCCAAAAAGAGGATTCTACAAAATTACCTCTAATAACTATGTAATATATCTTGGCACAGAGAGCCATAGTAGCAGAGGAAAATGAGGTTAAGAACTGTGAGCTAAGAGGAAGACAAACAGCAGGATCTAGTAGCCCTGAGACAGAAAGAAAGCAATGAAGATTTCCAGAAGCTCTGAACAAAATCCCTTTCTGTATAACAGAATGTACACAGTCATAACTTTATGAACACTCATATTCTGAAGTCCTCATAAAAGCTAACTCTTGTGGCAGAGTATTTTTTTAAAAATAAAATGAGCATATTTTGACATATTTTTAAAATTCTTATTCTGCCACTTCTAGTAATTCCAGAATAACAGGGAGTTGCTTTAACTCCTTTGACCATGAAATAATACAGAAAAAATTGTAAATCTGGGGAATCCTAAGGTCAATGATATGGATTTTGCAGTAAATATTGCAGTTTCTTCAATTGAAAGGAATCTGTTCTAGTATGTTTTATTCAGATTTAAGAAAAAAAATGGAGATTCTGAAATAACTCAGTTGAATAATAAAGCTCTGATTACTGTCAAGAATAAACACATTTACTTGAACATTTTTAACTGAAATTATCATGGGGACTGTCTCAGCATCTCCTTAAGACAAAAGTGTCTTTTTCTAGAATTCTGCAGCTGTCTTCCAGAGCTGCTCAGTAATTCCCAAGACACGATTGGTTTTAAGAATTGCTAACATGAATTCTAAAATATCCATTTCCATTCAAATCTGACCTACTACAAATTCAAACTATTTTTTAAATATAATGTAACTCAGTAGCATACATGTATTTTTTAATCTTGCACAGTTAATTTTTTAAGGGAAAAAAGTCAACTGCAACTCTTAACCGAGGAAGCAATATTCATTTGGAATTCCATTAATCAAACCAGGAAAATGGAGGTGAGGATACAGAATTTTGCAAGCAAAATAAGCAAACATTCAGCTTTTCTTTATTAACAAAATCATTAAGACTGGGTCTTTATGAATTGTCTGAAGTTCTTTCCTCTGAACTGCCTACCTGTACTACTAATAGATTTTTTTACCAGATAAGGTAAAGTCCATCTGCTCTCTGTTTGTCATGTTTTGGATTACACCCTTTTCTTTCTCATCCGCGCTTAGAAATATATTTTTGGGGAAGTACTACTGATTTAAATAGCTTATGTCTTTTTCTTACCCATAATAAGATAAAAAAAATTAACAGCTGCTATTTCCTCACTTACGCTTAGACTACTGCCAATGATGCAGCGCTCATGATAAAGTTTTTTAGAAGACTAATTCTGCTTCAACCTATATTGCAGTAGGGGTACATTTGAAAATCAGCACAATTTGTCCTATCAAAGTAAAACCTAAAAGTGCATGCTCCAAGAAGCAGATGTATTTTTCCATATCTATGTCATATATACGGCTTTATTTGGATCAGCCAAACTCAGCTAGTTGACCTTGTCTGAACTCAGAAGCTGAATTTATGTCTTAACTTCTTAAGAAGAAGTTACATTTTAACTTCTTAACTTAACTGAAATTAAGTTTGGGATGGTGAACTAGCTGGGAATTCCAGGACTATTAGCAATACTGAGAAACCAAAACTGTATTTCAGAGAAGCAAACTATTCTGTAGCTGTACCAAGAAAACTGCATAGGTTTAGTCACCAGGAGTCAAAATCAGTTTAAGGATATATTTACTTCATTTGTAGCTGTAGACATTGGATAATGATGAAGCTGGATCTAAAGAAACATGGCGATACAGTCCTTAAAAAATGACTTTGATATCCAATTCTCTTTCCCTTTCTGTCATCCCCTCAAAGTCTCAGACACATTCCAAATAAGGTGAAAACTAAGTATCTCAAACTGATATTTGGAAATTCTTGCTTTCCCCTGCTGTGTTACAGCCCACTCATTTATCTGGATTCCCTGATTACAGGCAACCCTTGCTTGAATGTGGTAGATAGAGCTGAGGTGGCACAGTGGTTAGAGTGCAGTACTGCAGCTACTTCAGCTGACTGCTAGTTCAGCAGATCAGCGGATCAAATCTCACCGGCTCAAGGTTGACTCAGCCTTCCATCCTTCCGAGGTGGGTAAAATGAGGACCTAGATTGTTGGGGGGCAATATGATATTTAGTATACTGTCTTTGGTGTAAGCTGCCCAGAGTCCTCGGAGAGTGGGCGGCATAGAAATATGACTAATAAATAAATAAATAGATAGCTAAAGCAGGAAGAAGGGAAATTCAGTTCCTACAATCTTTCATCACTTAAAATTCCCCCAAACCCATATTTCAGCCCAGCCCAGCCAATTTTTGTAAATTGTTGGCCATGTCTCTTGAAGCTCCCAAGCAGGGCAAAATGGCAGCATGTGGTCCTGTCAGGTTCCTGTCTCAGCCATCTAGACAGTAAAAGTTATATATTCGTTGATGAGCAAGATGTGGGAAACTACTGGATGGAAAATAAAATAAGGTCAATATGCTGTTACTTGAACTTTTGGAATAAGTATAATAGTCGTTTTGCTTAGCCGGAGCAGACTTATTTACAGAAGTTGTTACAAGGCTCTCCTCTGTGAATATGAATGACTCACATGCATATACATAGCAGAGTCCACAACTAAGATTTCAAAGAATTTTAGTCACTTTTATCAGCTTCCTTTCAAGATTCTTGTTTTTATATATATATTCCTGCTTTCTAGCCTGGCGCTTTAACCAATAGACCAAACTTGTCCATTTTAATTCAATTAATTTAAAAATTTTAATCTCCCAAATTAACATTTCAGAACAAGGGATATGGCAGAGATCAGCAGATCTTTTGCGGTCAGGGGTCTGCGCTTAATATTTCTTCGGAGACTCAAGACTACACTACATTGGCCAAAATACAAAACAGGCAGAACTTTGTGGCAGGGTTGTTTCTGGTGTGTGCCATTCTGTGAATGTGTTTTAAAACTATGCCAAGCCACTGTTCTCGTTTATTTCCCCATAAAATGTCTGAAAACTGCAGGAGAATTCTGGCAGCTGTGATCATAAAGGGTTTTAAGAACTTCAAAAGACACAGCTGGGGTCCACACCGTATATTTGTTTCCAAAGAGCATTTGCATGATGAGGACAATATGCATTGTATGTCACTTATATCCTTCAGAAATATTGGTAAAGAAATATTTTCAATAAATTCGAACATCTTTACTTAGACAATGAGTAGATGGAACAGGTTCCAACCAAGGGTGACTTTTCCTGGGGAACTAGAAGACAATGAAATCATGGAACAGAACTGTCTGTATTCTACTGAAATTATTATGATGGGGGAAAAAGAGGTTGGTAAGACTTTAAAGACAGTTTACAGTACTGTAGAGATTAGTGACCTAATTCCTCTATTTTCTAGCATAATACCCAATTAGCTTTGCTGGGAAGAGGCAAGTGTAGTTCGGTAAAAACTGTACAATTTTCTAACCAATAAATGAAAAAACCTCTCAAAAGGAGGGGAGTTTAAAGAGCCCATCCGATCTTTTACTACTTCTTATGAAATGTGATTATGATGAAATTATGCTACCCCACACAATAATTTATATTTCCTTTGGCTTCTTACACTACTTTGTTAAGCAAGCAGTATGTTGTCCAAACTTCTTTCTACACAATAGAAAGTATGCTACCCAATATTTCAGAATGTTGTGATAGAATATGAACAAAAAATGGAATTAAGAGCATAATCCAACCAGAGCTGACTATATTTAGTACTCTTTTCATGAAATATAAATGGGGAGATTTAAGGACATCACTGCACTGAGAGCAATAGGCATGTATTCCAAATATATCCATGAATAAATATTAGCTAATATAACTAGAATTACTGCAGGGTGGATTTTTTTTTAAAATTTATATTTATATGCCGCCCATCTCCGGAGACTCAGGGCGGCTTACAATGCGTTAAGCAATAGCCTTCATACTTTTGTATATTTATACAAAGTCAGCTTATTGCCCCCACAAACTGGGTCCTCATTTTACCCACCTTAGAAAGGATGGAAGGCTGAGTCAACCTTGAGCCTGGTGAGACTAGAACTCGCAGTAATTGCAGGCAGCTGAATGTTAAATGCTGCCTTAATAGGAGGCATTAGCCTGCTACGCCACTCAGGCTCACTAAATCAACTCGATTTAAATCACAATTTAAATCATGATTTAAATCACTAGTAAAAAGGTTTGATTTAAATCAACTCAATTTAGATCATAATTTTTAAAGAGCAACTGTCATCTCTGTCCTGCAGCGGCTCCTCCTCTGACCTGTTGTTGACTCACCAACAGTCGCAATATTGCAGAATATATAGCTTCATGCTACATAACTAAGCTCCATTTCATGTTGAATAAACTACATTTGAATGTATCTTAAATAGAAAACTATCTTTGGATAGATTTTTACTCCAAAAGCATTTTATTAAAATAAATTTGATAAAAATCAAAAAAATCCAATTTAAATTTTAAAAATGTTTTTTTAAATTTTTTGTTAAAAAATTTTTATCTACTCTGGATTACTGGAAGAATTCATTAAGAATTCATGTTCAGGATAAGGCACCATATCATACGAACAGCTCCAATGAGGTACGTAATACAGAGCAGACTCATAGATAAATGCTTTGGTTCACTATAGCTAGACCTCAAGACCCAGCTGCCACTTCAGCAAATCCTGATCATAGTATTTGTGAGTCACTTCCTTTTTTTATTATTCCACAGTTGGTTTAACCTAGCAAAGAGGCTGTGGAGGCATCAGAAGACTATGGGGAACCATTATTCTATTGTGAAACACTGAAATGCCTGCTATTTAGGTGCTAAGCATAACTAAAAACAAACACTATTATCTGAGGGACACAAATCAGGCAACGTTGGTGCCTGGACAAAGACTTGAGAATGATCATTATTATCATCTCTGACTGTTAGATCAGGCGCAGGAAAGAAGACAAGACCAGCGGGGTCTGTTCAACAAGTTTTATTCAGCTCTTAACTAAGTCAGAACAGACGAACGGCTGTGCTGCCGGAGCCCTTTTTATAGCGCTCCGGCAGACCAGTCGTCCAATGACAGCGGTTTAACTTTCCCGCCCAGAGGATTAACCAATCCCCGGCCGGATGTCCTTATAAGGACATAACACTCCTCCCCCCCTAGATGAAACATGGTTCAGCTTGTGTCAATCAACAAACGTAGTCACGCAGGTAGGCGGGACGTCTGGAAGCCCTGCTCGACCTGCGCAGTTCATTCTGTTCTCCGTCGTCCGTCTGGAAGGTGGCCGCTCCGGTGTCCTCCGACCCTCGCCCCCGGGATGCCTGCTGCTGGGTCGTTGAAGGTGCCGGTCCTGTCCGTGCGCCTCCGGCCTTGCTGCTGGGCTGCGAAGTGGTCGTTGCAGGTACCGGCTCCGGTGTGCCGCCTCCCGACCCGCTGTTGGAATACATCTGCTGGTCCGGTTGGTCTCTTCCCTGGCCTGGGTGCCGATCGTCGTAGGCCGGTAAGTACCTTGGTTTATTTTTATTTTTTGAAATTTGTCCGTTTCGTTGATTCTTGTGATGGTCGACCCTGTCTGGGTGGTGCAGGTCGACCTGGTCGGGTCGTTGTTGCTTGGGACGGGGGTCAGCTGGACGGGAGATTTCAAACGGGCGTTTTAGTTCCTGCATGCAGGGGTGTCGTAGGCCTCCCTCACCGGGTTGTTGTTGGCCCTCTCGGTTGGGCATGTCCCGGTCTACTGGCGTTCCCTGGAGTTCCTTGCCGTCGGGGTGGCGTTGGGCTGCCTTGCCGGGGAGGCGTGAGTTTTTGTTGCCGTGGAGTCCCCTGTCTACTCGGCAGTTGCAGTACGGTAGCTGGTCTGCTGGCTGGCCGGTCATGTCGGGGAGGTACGGCCCTTCCTCGACTGGGTGTTGCAGGGCTACCTCAAAAGGGTGGTGTTGTCCTGCCCTGCCAGGGTAGTGTTGCCCTACCTCGACGGGGAGGTTTTGTCCAGCCATGTAGGGGTGTTGTTGTCCTACCTCGTCGGGGTGGTTTTGTCCTGCCTTGTAGGGGTGTTGTTGTCCTACCTCGTCGGGGTGGTTTTGTCCTGCCTTGTAGGGGTGTTGTTGTCCTACTTCGTCAGGGTGGTTTTCGCCATCCCCTTCCCACCGCTTCCGGAGTTGGTCGATGTGACGTCTACAGACCACTCCATCTTGCAGTTCAATAGTGTAGGACTTCGGGCCGGTTGTGCTCTCGATTCTCCCCTTTAGCCATTTCGGCAGGCCGTGGAAATTAAGCGCGAAAACCGGATCTCCTGCAGAGAAGGCTCGGAGGGGGCGGCTCGCGGTTGCGGTGACCTCGGAGTGGTACAGGGGGTGTAGTCGGTCCAGGGGTGACCTCAGCTTCCTGCCCATCAGCAATTCGGCCGGGCTCTTTCTAGTGGTGGCATGCGGCGTAATATGCTGTATCAAGAGGAAGTTGTCGATCTTCTCTTGCCAATCGCCCGGTCCCATCCTGGCAAGGGCCTCTTTAGTGAACCTCACCATCCTCTCAGCTTGTCCGTTGCCAGCCGGTCTGTAGGGGGCAGAGAGGGCATGGCGAATGCCCAAACTGGCCAGGAACTCCTCCATGGGTTTCGAGGTCAGCTGCGGGCCGTTGTCGGAAACAAGGACGTCCGGCAGCCCGTGGGTAGCAAATAGTCGCCGGAGGGCTCTAATGGTGACTTCAGTAGTGATGGATGCCAGGGGAATGACCTCAAGCCATTTGGAAAATGCGTCCACCACTATCAGCAGGAACTTTCCTTGCATCGGGCCCGCAAAGTCTATGTGTATTCGCGCCCACGGGTTGCTCGGTGTTTCCCATTCCGCAACAGGCGTTTGCGGAGGGGCGGGGCGGACTTCTTGGCACGGATCACATCTGGAGACCCAGTCCTCAATGTCTTTGTCCAGTGATGGCCACCAGACGTAGCTCCGTGCCAGTCCCTTCATGCGTACGATGCCAGGGTGCCCCTTGTGCAAGGTTTCCAAAGTCTTTAGGCGCAAGGCCTGGGGAACCACGACCCTGTCACCCCACAGCAGGCAGCCCTTCATGGTTGACAGTTCCTGCTGCCTCTTTGCAAACGGCTTGAAGTCGTCGGTCAACGGTCCCGCAGGCCAGCCGCGCAGCACCCAAGACATCACTTGTTTCAAAGTCCGGTCTTTCTGGGTTAGTGCCGCGACGTCTGCGGATGTGACTGGGCAAGCCAGGTCGCCATCGATATGATGCAGTCCCAGGGTGGGGGCAGGGTCCTCCACTAAGTCTTTTGACGGGCATCTGCTCAAGGCGTCAGCGTTGCTGATGTTACTGCCCGGCCTATGGCAAAGTTCGTAAGAGTACCCGGCCAAAAAAATTGCCCAGCGTGTCATCCTGGGCGATGAGTAGTTAGGTGTGGGCTTGCTTCCAGACAGAAGGCCCAGCAGGGGCTTGTGGTCTGTGATGACCGTGAACCTCCGTCCGTATAAGTACTCATGGAAGCGCTTGACGCCAGCAACGATGGCCAGGGCCTCTTTGTCCAGCTGGCTGTAATTTCTCTCGGCGCTGGACAGCGTCTTCGAGAAATAGGCGATGGGTGCCTCCTTCCCGTCTGGGAATTGATGACTGAGGACTGCTCCGATGCCGTAGGGGGATGCGTCGCAAGTCAATAGCAGGGGGAGTGTCTCGTGGTATTGGATGAGGACACTCTCGGAAGAAAGCAGGTTCTTGACAGCTCTGAATGCTGCTTCCTCTTCCTTCCCCCACCTCCAGGAAACCGCCTTCCCCAGAAAGCGATGGAGCGGTTCAGCCACGGAGGCTTTCTGTTTCAGGAAGACACTGTAAAAATTCAGTAGTCCCAGAAACGCCTGAAGCTCCGTCTTGTTTTGGGGGGCTGGAGCTTCATGGATAGCCCTAACCTTAGATTTAGTGGGGTGAATGCCGTTCTTATCAATGAGATAACCCAGGAACTCGACTTCCTGGACCCCGATGATGCACTTGTCCCTCCTGACTCTCAAACCCTTCTCCTTGAATCGCTGTAAAACCATGCGCAGTCGCTCAAGTAGTTGGGTTTTGGAGTGGCCAGAGATTAAGACATCATCGAAGTAAGGGACCGCCCCTGGAATGCCTTGAAGAAGGCGTTCCATAAATGATTGAAAAATACCTGGGGCTGCGCTGACCCCAAATTGGAGGCGCGTGCATTTAAAGGCCCCTCTATGGGTGACAATGGTTTGTGCCTCCGCAGTTTTTTCATCCACTGGCAATTGCTGGTAAGCTTGGGCCAGGTCCAATTTCGCGAATATTGATCCGCTCCCAAGTGAATGCAGCAGATGTTGCACCACTGGAACCGGATATGCGCTCTGCTGGAGGGCCTTATTTATCGAACACTTATAGTCGGCGCAGATGCGCACAGACCCATCATGCTTCATCGGGGTCACAATGGGGGTCTCCCATGCAGCATGATCGATCGGTTCCAGGACCCCCTGGGCGACAAGCTTATCTATCTGGGCGTCGACCTTGGGCCTCAGGGCGAACGGAACCCTGCGGGGCTTTAGCCTGATTGGGGTGACATTTTTGTCCAAATTGAAGGAAATAGGTTTCCCCACAAATCTCCCCAGCTTACCATCGAAGACTTCCTTGAACTCTTCGATGATGGCGTCGAGTTCGTCCCTACGAATTTGGTGGATCCCGCTGATAGATAGCCCCAATGGCTCGAACCACTCCATCCCCAGCAGGCTCGGGCGGTTTCGCCCCACGACAGTGATGGGTAGGACGCCCTGGAAGTCGTGGTAGGTGACCCGGAGCGAAGTCCTCCCCAGGATCTCAACAGGGTTGCCGCCGAAATCGACAAGACGGGCCCGTAGGGGCTTGAGGTCTCTCTTCGAGATGCCCGGTTTCAGACGCTTTAACTGGTGCCAGTCCATGATGGAGTAGTTCGATCCCGAATCAACCTCCATAGAACAGGGTGTTCCCTCCACGATTACGGTGGCATGGAACTTCGCGGCTGCATCGTCAATGGTGTGGATGCCGGAGGACAGCTGATCAGTTCTGACTGCCGCGTAGCCGCCGCCTCGTTGCTGAGACCTGGCAGAGGACCGTTTGGATGGTCTCTGGTTGTCTTGCCGTTTCTCGCCCCAGCCGGGGGGAAACGGGCCCGGGGTAGGTGCTTCGGCCCTGCAGGCTTCAGCGATGTGCCCCCGCTTGTTGCAGCGTCGGCAGATAGCGTCTCTCCAACGGCACTTGGCCCTGGCATGGCTTCCTTTGCAGCTGCCGCAGGGCTCGATCCGGGCGCCATCTTGGTTGCGCTCGCGACGGTTTTGGCGGGAAACCTTGTGAACGGCCATTTCGTCGTCGGAGCAGGAGCTGGCAGACGACTCCTCAGACGAGCTCTTGGGGTGGCGTTGCAATTTGTGCACCCCTTTAGCCCTACTCATGGCGGCAGCAGCCTTTTCTGAGATCTCGGCTGCGATTGCCTCCTCAACGACGTCTTTCAACGCGATTTTCTTTCGGCTGAGGAACTTACGTTGCAGTCCAATGTCCCTCATGCCGAAGACAATGCGGTCTCTGATGGCGTTCTCAACGTTGTCAAACTCGCAATTTGACGCGAGTTGTCGCAGAGCTGCCACAAAGTCCTTGATGGGCTCCCCTTCCAACTGATTCCTTTGTTGAAAGGTGAATCTGTTGGCAATGGGAGTTCCAGTGGGAGCGTAGTGCTCCTTCAGCACGTCTTGCAAATCGGCCCAGGACATCTCCTCGATGTTCCTTGGGGACACGAGGTCGATGGCCATCTCCAGCACCTCGGAGCCGCAATGCGCCAGGAACAGGGCTCGTTTCCGTTCATCGGAGAGGTCCTGATAGTTGTTTCCCCGCAGAAACTGGCGGAAACGAACCAGATAGGAGGTCCATTTCTCCACTCTGGGGTCGAATTTGGAGATCGGAGCCATCGCGGCTTGTGATGCCTCCATCTTCAGTGACTTCAGCTCAGTGAGGAATTCTCGATGAGTGACTTAGCTCCGCGTGGCGGTTCTTTTCAAGTCCTTCGTCGCCAGTGTTAGATCAGGCGCAGGAAAGAAGACAAGACCAGCGGGGTCTGTTCAACAAGTTTTATTCAGCTCTTAACTAAGTCAGAACAGACGAACGGCTGTGCTGCCGGAGCCCTTTTTATAGCGCTCCGGCAGACCAGTTGTCCAATGACAGCGGTTTAACTTTCCCGCCCGGAGGATTAACCAATCCCCGGCCGGATGTCCTTATAAGGACATAACACTGACCTCTCAATTTTTATCGCAAACCTCAAATCAACTGCAAACGAGATTAAGGGAGATTAAGCTATAAAATACTTCTTTCATTGAACAAGAAATGTTATTACATTTTACCATTCAGACAAAAATTGTATTTGTCAGAATTTTGTCAGCCTTTTTTTGCACATACTGTTGGAAGAACTGCTACTGGATAGCAATGCATCATATATGAGAATCTTATATTTTAGTCTTTGACTTTAATAAACTTGTTCTTTGCAAAAAATTCAGTAGAGCCCCGTCATATCAAAGATTGCTCCCAATTTCCATGAATCAATCAATCTTTAGATTGTTCTTATTATTTCCAAATTTTCTGACAGCATATGCACCAAGACAAATTCCTTGTGTGTCCAATCCACTTGGCCAATAAAAAATTCTATTCTGTTCTGTTCTGTTCTGTTCTGTTCTGTTCTGTTCTGTTCTGTTCTAGTCTAGTCTAGTCTAGTCTAGTCTAGTCTAGTCTAGTCTAGTCTAGTCT
>WNWU01000072.1:1346517-1358089 GCA_012654045.1 Ptyas mucosa
CTAGTCTAGTCTAGTCTAGTCTAGTCTAGTCTAGTCTAGTCTAGTCTTTTAACTTAATAACCTATAGATAGGAATCATTGACAAGTAGTATATGGGGGAGTGTATACTATATGCTGCTTATTCATTCCCACCCCAATCTAATGGCAATATAAGAATTGCTAGGACTTCTGTTCTCTTCAAGATTAACCAAATAAGAAACTGCTGGGCTATTATTGGAAAAATATTCCTCAGGGGGACAGGTTTAAAACATGATTTCATTCTTCCTGGATAAACAGGGAAGTAGAATTTGTAAGCAATGCAATATAGAAAGCTTGCTCATTAAATTCTCAAATGTCTCTTTTTTAAAGGAACAATATTATTTTCAGGCCAATTAGTGCCTATTACATAATTATACTAATATAATTAAGATTACATTTGATTTATACGGATTTTTAATGGGCTTCTGGGTTAGTTCAGTTCCTCATTTTGGTCTGAAAATAAGATATGAGATTACAAAATTATCTCAACTAAGAACTGCTTTTCTGAAAGTTTCTTTATCAGGTCTTGGCTCTTCATAAATTTGAGCAAAATGTGAGACCATTTTTTTTGCAACCATGATGACATTCAAGTTCTCTTCTAATTCTGGTGTTTGACGGCTGCAGGGGTGGTGGCAGAGATATACTATTGAACTGTAGCAATTCAAAAGGAAGGGGTACAGTAGAACAAAAGCCATAATTGATTCAACCATAATTTCAACAGTGACTTGTGTTTTCATTAATACTTCCTTTCAATAAAGTTCTATTTTTTTAAGCCAAGAAATTGTGCTGAATCTATCATCTTGAATTTCTCTTTTTTATTTCTGCTATTTCATTTGTTTCTGCTCTGAGCATTTCTTTAAAAAAATTCAGTTGAAAGGCCATATTGCTGAGTATTTAAATCAAACAAAAGCAAAAACATATTATGATAATCATAGGTGACAGCACTGAATGGAGAATATTGAATGTTTCCATTAACATGGATAAATATATAAGGTTTCACAATTCCCTATTAGTTGGCAGAATTTGGGTATCAAGATTATGATCAAAAGGAGATGTTTCTCTACACATTGGGCTAAAAAATGGTCAGCTCTTTTTTCTCACTGGCTGTTAATATGAATAAATAGCCCAACAACACATGATGGGATATAATGAAATATTTTGTCAGGACCTCATAACCCATCTGTATTTCAGTACAAAACAGAGAACTATCCATCTTTTTGGCTATTAAGAATGTAATTAATGTGCCTCATTTTGGACAGTTGAATTGGCTGAGCACTCTGATAACATTTTTGGCACTGTAACTGTTACAGATTGTTCTTTCATTTGTTCCATGTAAAAGTTTGTGCTTTCACCAAAATTATTGTTCATGTTGCAATTTTAGTATTTGTAAACTGTCCTGATTAAGAGTTTTTATTTTAGAGATGAAAGTGAATTGTTTTCATCTTGGATATCTTATTTCTTGCCAAGAAGGGAATAACTTTCTGTAACTCTGCAAGATATCAGACAGTCACATGCCTTCCTTCATTATTGCCTTTGTGCAGCATTAGTTTTCAGAAGCTCAGTAACATCAAAACCAGTCACTTATACATGCTGGCTATAGAGCTACTGAAAGCAAAATATGAGAGTGCACTGATGAAAAACAGCTGACTTTCATTTGCTAAGGACTCTGGCAATGACTCTCATAATCCATTGCTACTGTAAAAGAGGCTTAAAGCTCATTCGTTTTTAAACACTACCAAACTATGAGAATTGAAATGTTAGCCATGATTCTCCAGCAACCCAAGTCTGTTTGCTGGGATACTATTCTCACCAATACAGACCCGTTAATGCAAAGTGGGATAGATTCCTATCAAAACATCACATCCATAATCAGTATTATTTCTTTATGGAAGAAAAAAAGTGCTCCCTCTATATTATCACTAGAAAAGTTAATGTTTCTCTGTCAAATCTTGCATTCTCCTTTTAGCTTTGTGTCAAAATTACTTGAATTCTGCAATGAGTGTAATTGCATACATTTATCCTCTCTTATTTTGCAGAATTTTTTCCTGCTTTTGCTTGTTACAAAGGTTTTTACACTGGGAAGTTGAGCATTTGTCTTATTTTAGTCCTCTGACTTCTACAAAGTTCATATTGCTGGCATACTGATAGTACATAATTTACAGTAAGTAAAACAATTAGGAATTTGCAACATTTTGGTAATGAAATGGGAGACTCTTAATGTACAAGTTGTGATTATAAGCTGCTACATTCTGGGGAGAGCCAGTGTCTACATGGGTATATAATATGATACAATCATTACTATTACTGGTAGTATAATTATCAGTGGTGGTTACTTTATGAATGCAATGCTTGTGATAGGACCTGCTGTAGTCCTCAATTAAATCCAGCCTCTCCACCAGAGCAGGCACTTTAGCTACTTTTAATGTACAGAGTCCACAGCATTTTGCATCATTTGCATGAGCCTAGAAATATGTTTACAGGGCATAACATGGTGAGGCAAAGCCATTCATTATTTAAAACAAGGAATTAGAAACCATTCTTAGTGTGTAGATGGTGATAAGGTTACAGCTGAAAATCCTGCACTTTCAAGCTCTTCTAAAACAAATTTCAAATAACATACAATGATAAAGCAAAGCATCAAACTGTTCTGATACAGAGAAAAGAGGAAGAAAAAGGAAAGCAGAAGAGAAATTAAAACTCTGCCACAGTATTGAAAAAGAGTTGACGCCTCTGTCATTGGGACAAGTGATTGAACATTTCCATATTAGCCAACTCCTTCTTGGTAACAACAATTTTTCAGTAAACAGAAACTCTTGAATAGAGTAAGTTTTAAAACATAAAAAAGCTCACTTTATGTATCAGCAAAAAAGAGCATAAATCAGGTAGTGCAATGTTGGAAAGCACTTGTTGAAGGCATCAGGTTAGGTAGTGTCTTACTCTTCTCCTGAATAGCAGAAAGATGAGCTATAAGCGTACCTTCATAATCTGGGGAAGAGCACTAAACATGAGGAAGCACCACTTAACCCTTGACTTGCCAATGATTTCCAGAGCATTTAACCTGCTACTTAAGTGCAGAAGGAACTACAATTGTGCTACAAAAGACTGTTCTGTACCCTGCCTCTAGATTAGCATTGAATATGAATGCACATAGATAGCAATATAGATATTACCTGTGTTGCATCTTCCATCAAACCCCTGATCTTCTCCACCACATCTGTGCGTCTGTGCTGGCGGAGAGCACTGATCAGCTGGGCAAGGCTAGCTTCAGAGCCCCTGATAGTCCAGTGCTGTAAAGCGGCATAAGCCCTTTCATGATCTGCAGAATATCCATTGGCAAAAGCTGCCACCTCCCGCTCACTGGCATTGCACAGGAACTGGTAGATATCTTTCCATTGGCTCCCAAGTTGGGTGGCTACCAATTTCAGAATATCAATGCCTGTTTAAGAGAAGAATTTCAGGTAAGGTGCAAAAATATTGAAAACAAGCTTATCAAAAAGTTCTCTTTACCTTATGGTAGAGATGCTTGTTCAAAGAAAATTTTGCAAATTACATACTAACACTGCTGTGAATTAGAAGATTCACTTCTAATTCATTTGACGGCTGTGGCCTGGAAGACTTTCTATCAGATTCGCCTGATCTGCCAGTTGCGTCCCTTTCTGGATTGGGACTCCTTACACATGATCACTCATGCGCTCGTCACTTCCCGCCTGGACTACTGTAATGCTCTCTACATGGGTCTCCCCTTGAGGAGCACCCGGAGGCTCCAGCTGGTCCAGAATGCGGCCGCACGGGTGGTTATGGGAGCGACGTGGCGTTCCCATGTAACATCACTCCTGTGCGAGCTGCACTGGCTCCCGGTGGTCTTCCGGGTGCGCTTCAAGGTTTTGGTTACCACCTTTAGAGTGCTCCATGGCCTAGGACCTGGTTACTTACGAGACCGCCTTCTGCCACCAGTGGCCTCTCACCAGCCAGTACACTCCCATAGAGGGGGGCTCCTCAGGGTGCCATCGGTCAAACAGTGTCGACTGGCGGCCCCCAGGGGGAGAGTGTGGGGGCACCTGCCATTTGGAATGAGCTCCCCCCAGAGATACGGAGGATCCCGGACTTACGCACTTTCCGCCGGGCCCTCAAGACTTTTTTATTTCAACAGGCTAGCCTGGCCTAACCTCCTTTTAATTATTCAATTTTAAATTGTTTTAAAACAATACGGTTTTAATTTGGGCCAAATTGTTTAATGTGTTTTATATGTTTTTTTAAATTTTGTATTACAAGTGTTTTATCTTTTGGCTGAGTCCTTCGGGAGTAGGGTGGTATATAAATCCAATAAAATGAAAAAAAATGAAAAATGAAAATGGCACTTCTTTTTCTCCCCCCTCAGTATAGTTATTCATCTAAAAATGCATGCAATGTTGGTGACCTTATTGGTAGTCTTGCTACAATGAATACAGATGATAATTTTCAAAGGCAAATTTTAAAAATGGAACTTGGAAGTTGCTTTTTCCAAAGCAATTTCAATTATGGTTTCACTTCTCTGGAAATCCTCGTTCAACTATCATGATTTTGAAGGTTACATCTGCATTACATATATTCATAAAATACATACTAGTTGAGAAGAAAGATGTTTTCATTTATTTGTAAATAAATTTACATAATTAATTTATACCTGAGAAAGAGCAAATATAAAATACAATAAAATAGAAAAATTGAGAGACTTAAATTATATCAAAGAATAGATTTTTGGAAAAAAATGAAAATGCTTGTGCACATAAAAACAGCGTATTTCATGCAAGTTAGAAGTGATGTAACAAATTGCCCAATATTCTATCAGATGAATTCTATGTTACTTAAAGATTCCAGAGTATTTTCAAGAAAGAGTTTTGAGTTCTTTGGATAATTGTCTGGTAATGCTAGCAGGCAAAAAACTGAACTCTCAACAAGCCAATGAGATCTAAAGGTGAAATAATATAGTTCCATCCTGGAATCTAATAATAAGACAAATAAAAGCAATGGAACTAAATATGATGGAGTAAGACGAAGATACTCAAATTCCAAAATGATTATACAACAAATCTCAATCAATCATCCCTTAGCCCAACCTAATTTACAGGATTGTTATTTAGGTTGTAACAAATTCAACTAATTTATTTTAGAAGGAGGCTATTCGCCTCATGTAACATTGAAAGCTGAGATAAAAATGTTGTAATAAAATTGTATTAAAATTAAAAATGGCAGAGTGTGGTTCAGCAATCAATCTTAAAAATTCATGCAGGTTTATTTTAAATTATAACAATGTGAAAGTCAAATTTTCAGCATTCTTGTTTCAAGAGGTTTAATATGATTTGTGCTGAACAAATTTCATGGATTTTGCACATTATCTCCCTTAATCAAAAGCAGATTAAAATGATCTACTTCATTATTATGTTTTATCATATAAAGCAACCAATAATGCTTCATTGTGCCAAGAAGAAACTGCTTATGATATCAAATAAGAAAACAATGGTGGAAGCAATGGATATTAACAGAGTTGTTTGTACCCAAGCAAAGTTTTTCCAGTAACTGAATGGCCTCAGTGGAATAGATTTCTTCTGAACATAAAGTCAAGCCTCACCCAAGTTGAACTCAAAACTTAATTACTTGATGGACATGTAAATATAGTTTCCTTGGCAGCAATATGGAAATGGTTTGCCATTTCCTTCTTTGGGGATTTCTTTTTCTTTACTTCTCTTCCCAGTCTACTCTATAGCATTGTGTTGTTTTCTGGCCAAATTTTGCTTTAGATCACTGGAGCTGTCTGAAGATTTTAAGAACTTGGGGAGAAATGAGTAAAAATTCCACTTATATAGCATTAGATGTTACTTCCACATGGACTTTGGTACTGGCAATGGTACTATTTATACCTCCTTTTGTTTCATTAGTAGAAAGGAATCTTAAATACTGTATGTCCATAAGACTCAGACTGAATTGATTAAACCCTCAATTCCAGACAATGGAATTAAACAATGATTAAAAAAATTAAATCTTTAATTCCCTTTATCATTAAAGAAAATTACATTAATCACCTGCCATTAGAGCTACATAATGACTATTCTACAGAAAAGATTTTGAAATCATATCATGCAATTTCAATGAAAATAAACAAGCTGTCCATTTTTCATTTCCCTATTAAAGAGCCAGTTTGTTGTAGTGATTAGGGTGCAAATCTAGAAAAGATTAACTGTGAGATTTAGCCCCACCTTATACGCAAATCCAGCTGGGTGACCTTGGCCCAGTCATTCTCTCTCAGCCCTAGGAAGGAGGCAATGGCAAACAACTTCTGAAATCTTGCCAGGAAAACTGCAGAGACTCATACAGGCAGTTGCCAAGAATCTACACTGACTAAAAGGCAAACATAAAACAAAATAAAAACCATTAACCCCTGTACTCAGTTGAAGACCACTGTTGTGTGAATCAACCTTAGGGAAACTTTATCTGGGTTACAGATATCCAGATAATCACTACATGGCAGTGAAAAGAGTCAGAAAAATCTCACTCTTTATTGTCATCCAGCAATTATTTGGACTACCCTAGCCTAGATTTTGTAGCTAACATCTATCTAAAAAACTGTCAGACTTATTCAATGGGCATTGTTTTTTTTCCCTTTTTTACATCTTTAGTTTTCAATGAAACTTACCCAACTAAAGTGCAGATTTAAATCAAGCAGGCTTATTTCATCCATTAGTGAAATGACCCAAAATTAAACCAGCAGAATGCCATTCATTTGAAATTGCAGCCAAACTATCAGAAAGGACTAAGTTCTTTGGAGAAAAGGGGCATTTTCTGGAGTGGCAGCCAGTGCAGCAGTACTTGGAATTCAATAGGGAAGCACAAAGAAACTTAGTGCTCTGAACAGATAATTCCTTTATTTCTCTGCTCCAAGATGAGTTAGATAAAACTGCCGTGAATCTATGTTGCTAAGATTAAGCAGAATGAACAGTGTGTTCTATATACCTGCCCTCCTATGATATAATAGTCAATGTTATTGGTGGCGCAGCAGACTAAAGCACTGTTATTAACATCAGCTTCCTGCAATTACTGCAAGTTCAAATCTCACCAGGCTCGAGGTTGACTCAGCCTTCCATCCTTTCTAAGGTAGTAAAATGAGGACCCGGTTGTGGGGGCAATAAGCTGACTTTGTATAAATATACAAAAGTATGAAGGCTATTGCTTAACGCATTGTAAGCCACCCTGAGTGTCCGGAGAAGGGCGGCATATAAATCAATTTTTTTAAAAAATGTACAAGGTTTTACTACATTTCCATGGAGCGCTGAAGATGTAACATCAAACTGAAAATGGATTTTCCAAAAATAATATTCTACATATACTAAGGATCCACAAACTTTGGCTCGCCCTGTGGTTTTCCAAAATGTTGTGGTAGCTATTAGCTCAATCCTTCCAAACTCCCCTTTGCATTGGACCATACTTTTGTAAAGTTGTGCCTAAGCTCTTCTCAGCAGCCTCTTGCAGCATGGATGGTATATCCTTTCCATCCAGCAATCGCTCTCTCATACAAAGCCTTATGAAGTACAGATTGCCTCGGTTTCTGTCAGGTGACTTCAAAGTTTAGTTTTGTTCTTTATTGTCTTCACAATAATTTCAATTCTAGAGTTCTGCGGAGCTGAACAATCTTGATATTTACTTTTGGCCCCATGCAGAAATTCTAATGCATTAAAGCCCAGAGTTTTATCAAATCTTTCTTTATAGGTTCTTTAGGTTACTTAATTTCAGTCAAGTAAGTTTGCCATGTTGTCACATGTTCCAGATGTAAATCAGAATGCAAAAGACAGTGCTGGATATTTCAAGACTTTGGATTTTGTTCCTTAACAATTCAGGACTAAAATTATAAACCATTTAAGATGTTCTTGCAATGAACCAGTATGCATATATAAAGAAATTATATGAATGATAAATCAACCTTTAAAAAGGTTGTGGATATATATATTTTCAATTTGTGCCACCCTGAACTGACCCCCCCCCAAAAAATACTGGCTTCCGGTTGACGTCGTGGTGAAATCGGACATGAGGAGCATGTCTCCACACCCCCGCACCAAGTTCTCCCCGTTGGTGAGCTCTGAAAGGAGCCAAATCCGCCCTGTAGAGACGGTGAAGCAAAGAGGGGTGCCCTGTGAGGTTGCAGAGTGTTGCAACTCTCCTGCCTGACCCAGGGTTCTCTTTCCTTCTCAGCCACAATGAGGAGAAGAGGCAGCCTAAAGATGTCTGCCATGAAGCTGGGACAGCCGAGGAACAACTAAGACTGGTGCTGGAGCGAAGTAGGAACAGTAGATTAACAGATTACTGGAACTGGGGGAGAGGATTGCTTTTTAATTAAAACCTAACCCCAAGGAATAATCTAGATCTATTTGCTCAGAATTATTTGTTAAAGTGGTGATTAAGCATTCTGAGGTAAATACCAGACCGGAAGGAAAAGACTTAAAGAGAGAAAAACAATAAACTTCTAAAAAATACAGAAAATTGGACTCTTAAACTGGGAAGACGTGGTAATGGGAAGGCATTTTAAAATACTAGAATTATTTACTTTAAAAACTTATCCTGCTTCTATAATTGAATTACAATTAAAATTACAATTAAAATAATTAAAATCAGACTGACTAGTGGCAGCACTGAAATTTAAGTTGTGAGTGCCACCTGCTGACGAAAGGAAAATATATAAGCCTGGGAATACTTATTTGAAGGTCTGTGAAAATACTTACTGGGCTATATCCAACTACCCCATGACTACTGGAGATTTATTTATTTTATTAGTCATATTTCTATGCCGCCCACTCTCCGAGGACTCTGGGCGGCTTACACCAAAGACAGTATACTAAATATCATATTGCCCCCAACAATCTGGGTCCTCATTTTACCCACCTCGGAAGGATGGAAGGCTGAGTCAACCTTGAGCCGGTGAGATTTGATCCGCTGATCTGCTGAACTAGCAGTCAGCTGAAGTAGCTGCAGTACTGCACTCTAACCACTCCACCACCTCAGCTCATATTTAAATATTTAATTGAATATCTAAGGAAGATATTCAATTAAAGTGACCCCTGAATGTTATGCTAGAAGATTGAACCTATAAAGGGAACTCAAAGAGGCTTTGGATAACTCCCAGAACTATTTGAATGGAACTCCTTGATTATCTATGGAATACAAAGAACTGTGATTAGTGTACTTCTTGATGGGCAACTTTAAGTCTGAATAAATGGTTCTTGGACTACTGGACAAAAGTGGGACTTCTTAAAACAAAATAAGATGCCCCGTAAGGAAGAAATGAGTGGAACTTTGAATGAGATGGCATTGATTTTTCAAAGCACAAAGGACATTATGGAGAAAGGATTTAAGGAGATTATGGAAAAAATGGAAAATTTTATATGAGGGACAATGAGTAAACATCAAGACACCCAGAAAAGGGAGGAGCTAGCAGAAGGAATGGAGGAAAAGATAGAATCGAGGAACCAGCGAACAAAAGAAGACAAGGATGAATATATTGCCCAGAATTTTATATTTGTTCCAGACAATTCCAATTAGGTTGGGAAAAGATTATTTTGAAGATTTGAATAAAATAGTGTTAAAATATATTTGGCAGGGTAAAAAGGCAAGGATAAAATTAAAACTGCTGCAAGATGCTAGAATAAGAGGTGGTTTTGGTTTGCTGGATTGGAACTATATTATCAAGCAACTAATTTGATGTGGATTAAAGAATGGATAATGTTAAGAAATACTAGGTTGTTGACTTTAGAAGGACATGACTTGTTGTTGGGCTGGCAACAAGTTGGGCTTTCTTCTGGAACAAAAACACAGTGGTATTTTAGAAGACATGTTATACAAAAGTCTTTGCTATTAAATTGGGAGAAGATTAAAAGACAACAGTATTTAAAAATTCCAATCTGGTTATCTACTATTGAAGCATTCTCATATTCAATAACATTTAGAAAGGAACAAATTGTTAGATATAGTGAATTACTGAATGAAAAGGGTGAACTTAAATCGAAGCAAGAATTAGAAGAACAGGATATAAAGATGGACTGGTTTTCGTATATGCAAATACATTCTAGATATGATAAAGATTCTAAGACAGAGGGTTTTTACAGTAATTTGACTAACTTAGATAAAATTTTAACAGGTTCTGAGGACTATGTAATTAAAAAATTGTATGGTTATTTATTAGAGGTAAAATTGGAAGAACAAGTTAAAGAAACAATGATTGCATGGGGGAAAAGTTTTGGTTATGGAACTGATTTAGAGAAATGGCAAAAATTGTGGATGTAAAATTATAAAATGACAATGTCAACAGCATATAAGGAGAATTTATATAAGATGTTTTACAGGTGGCATCTACCCCTGACAAGAATAGCGAGAATGTTCAAGAACAAATCTGAGAAGTGTTGGAAATGTTATCAGATACAGGGCTTGTATTACCATATGTGGTGGACATGTGTAGAAGCTAAAAGTTACTGGACTAAAATCCATACATGGTTGGAAAAAATGACAAAAAAACACATAGATTTTAAGCCAGAGATTTTTTTATTAGGGATTGTGCCAAAAATATACAATAGAGAATTGAGATATTTGATTGTGAATGTTTTAACAGCTGCTAGAATTGTGTTTGCTAAAAACTGGAAAAATGAGAAAATACCAACGCAAGATGAAATTATTAAGAAAATCATGGAATGTGCTGAAATGAGTAAATTGACATTTGAAATTAGAGAACAAGAAGATAAACAATACTACATGATATGAGATTTATTTTATCAATGGCTAGATAATAAAACATGGAAATGAAATACGAAACATGAAATGAATGTTATAAATATATTTGAAAATAATTTTTTTTTGAAGCAATAAAGCCATAGTTAAATAAATGATAAATGAGGATGTTGATTTGTTTGACAATATGAGAAATTAGATAATTAGTAAATTCGGAATATGGGGATGAAGCACAAAAGATTTGTAACCGACTGACACACTGTTTGCAATTGTAATGGATGATGGATTTGTTTTATGTTTTGTTTAAAAAATAAAAATTCTTTTAAAAAAAAAGAAGACGACGATAAGGAGGAAACAATAATAAAAATAACAATGACTGATGAATCAAATCAAGGGGAAAATATTTTAAGAGAGTTAAAGAGAGAATTGGAGATACAGAAAGATACATTTGAAAGGGAAATAGGGGTTCGGGCATATATTTTGAAAGCTAGGCAGTGGAAGAGGGTAGAGATGGGAGAAACAGCTGGATTGAATAGCCAGGGTGTAGATGCAGATAGAGATAAAGATCCAAGAAAGGAATATGGAAGGCAACTTAATTAAAAAGTGTAAGAATCAAAGTACTGAAGCGGGCAAGAGACAATGAATAGAAAGGGTTTTGTTGTTGTTGTTTTTTTCCCCCTTTTTTAAGAATGGTGGCATGATTAAAAGTTAGGTAGAAATAAGAGAATGGGGAAACATTCGTGTATGTATGTATGTATGTGTATATGTATATGTATGTGTGTGTGTGTGTGTGTGTGTGTGTGTGTGTGTAT
>WNWU01000072.1:1358489-1429801 GCA_012654045.1 Ptyas mucosa
TAGAGATTGAATGATGGTATTATTAAGAACATTTAAATAATATTGTGATTGGCATTGGAATAACATATTGAAATATTGAGCAATTAAATAATGAAAGAACATACCTTAATATAAACACATGTGAATTACTATCAGAATTATATAGATTTGATTATTGTAAAGAATATGATTAGAATAACCTTGCATGTTTAAATAATATTGGTATTGGTATTAGAACCGTGTATTGAAACATTGAAAAATGAAATAATGATTGTACCTTAATACAAATAGATGCAAAGGGTGAAATATGGGAGGTAAGTTAAAAATGAACAGGATTCAAAGCACCAAAGTGGGTGAGAGATGTTGGATTGAAAGAAAACATCTTTTAATATAAGGGAGATATGATTAAAAATTAGAATAGAGACAGCAATAAGAGAAAGGGGGAATATTAGTATACAGATTTTTGTACATAATAAAATGAAAGGAATAACAAGAGGGAAGTTTAGAAATTGAATGGCGGTATTATGTATATTTAAATAATATGATGATTGGCATTAGAACAATATATTGAAACATGGATTAATTTAATAATGAAAGACTATAACTTAATATAAATGTGTACTATTATTAGAAATACATAAGCTGGATGAATGTAACAACTGTGATTAATATTACTAGTTTTATCTGTATTAAAATGTATAACACCCAGGTGCTACACTGTTCACGCATTGATATGTATATGTAAAATAAAATAAACTTGAAACAAAAAAAGAAAAAAGAAATACGCTTATTGGTAAAGGCTGCTGATTTTTTGCTCTTTCTCCTTTACTTACAGAATACTAGAAAGCTTCACATATTTTATTAAAAATAGCTTACAGTTGAAAGATTATTTCAAGCAAGCCATAGTAGTAGTCACTAAAATAGTATCTGGGATGGTTTTAATCTTCCTCTTTAAGCCAAAAGGAAAGTTAGATTATAAATTTTACTGTTTTTTATGTGTGTGTTTAAGGTCAGCATTTTAGTGTAGGCATCACTAGTGTAAGGCATCAGGGTAAAATCTGGGAGAGACAAGGAGTTCTAGTCTTTTTTCCTTAGGCATAAAGCCAACTAGGTGACCTTGGACCAATCACTTTTTCTTAGCCCTCAGGAGAAGACAATGGCAAACCACTTTTGAAAAACCTTGTCAAAAAAACTGCATGGTCTATTCCAGTCTCTGAGAACTGGACATGAAAAGAGTATGTACACGGGAACAGTCTCTTTTCTTTTTTCCTGATAATTGAATGTGAAAGAAATAGAATGAATCTTCAGATACACAAATAATCCATAATCCTAACGTTTTCATTTATCTGTTTTCTTTCACTGAAGCTCCTTGTTTAGGATAATCATCACGAAATCCTGCCTGTCATGGACAGAAACTAATTATGCTAAAGAATTTCTTTCTTCTGCTGTTCCCCCTCAGCTCAGGAAGAAAAACAGGTTTCTCCTTTTCTTCACACCTCCTCATCAACAACAATTTTCCAAGTGCAAAGTGAGAACCTGGTTATGTTTTCTTTCCATTCTCGTAGATCAGAATACTATCAAAACTTATTAAAATAAAGTGACAGAATAACAATTATACATTAATAAACTACGTACATTTACATAGTCAATATCAAGAGTGTGGTCACCACAGATCCCAAGAAGCTACATGCTAGGGTAAGGGAAAGAAGCAAGTTGCTCCCTGTGATCTATCAAGGCTCTGATGCCAAGCATCACATCTGGTAAACACAGCCTAAATCAGAAGCTTACAGGCAGGATTGAGATAGCTAGAAATAAATGCCAGGAAGGCTATATTAAAAAGCCCTTTAAAGTAGCAGATTCTTGGGGATATCTGAGGACTGATTTTCTCACTTCATACAGCCCCCATTTTCCTAAACAGGAGAGCAAATGTTCAACCTCAAAGGTATGAGACTCATGAACAATAAGCATTTGACTAAATTGAAAATTGACCCGTACTGTGGGGTCACTTGCAGTTGCCCAACATGTGAACCTCAGGGTGTACAGACCATAAACCCAAGGGAAGTCCACTGTGTGAAGGTTTACTATCTAAAGGTTACCACCTTTAAAGCGCTCCATGGCTTAGGACCTGGGTATGTACGAGATCGCCTTCTGCCACCGATAACCTCCCACCAGCCAATACACTCCCACAGAGAGGGACTCCTCAGGGTGCTGTCGGCCAAACAATGTCGACTGGCGACACCCAGGGGGAGAGCCTTCTCTGTGGGGGCACCTGCCCTCTGGAATGAACTGCCCCCAGAGATTCGCATGATCCCTGACCTACGTACCTTTCGCCGTGCCCCTAAGACTCTTTTGTTTCAACAGGCCGGGCTGGCCTAGCCTAGAAAATGAATTTTAATTGGGTGTTTGTAGTTTTTAATATAAGGGCCACATTTTAATATATTTTAAATTGTTTTTAATTTTATGGGTATATGTTTGTTTTAATATGGCTGTACACTGCCCTGAGTCCTTCAGGAGAAGGGTGGTATAAAAAATTAATAAATAAATAAATACTATACATCAGGAGTTTCTTTGTGAAATACAATTTTCCTAAATATATATTTAAATTTCTTAAAATAGGAGGAGCAAGGCCTTGTGTCATCAGGTCTCCACTGACATGAAATGATTTTATTGTTAAAAACAACAGTGAAAACAGATAGAGTTTAAATAAACATGTGCTATGATAGCATAAAACATGCACTGGAAGGAAAGAAAGAAAAAAGAAAAAAATGGGAATATGGGAATATGGGAAAAATGCAAGCAGATAAAAAATGCTTGAACTGAATTATGAACTGAGCTGAACCTAAGATCATCTGAAACAGAAATGGCAATGGACAAAAATATGAATTTAAAAGATTTATTGTTTCCTAATAATATGCTTTAAAGAGCCTATGAAATGGTAGCAGAGTGGAATAGACATCTGATGCCTGAATGGTTCCAAGTACATATGAGGTCATAAAAGATGCCAGTGTCCTTGAGATCATGAATTGTCGACAGAAGGGCAGAACAGATTTAGGTTGTAATTGATCCCAAGATTCTATTAGATCATGAAAAGCATCAGCATAGAAGAGATTTAAATTGCAAAACAGAACTTACATTGACAACAAGCCTTTCACTAACAATAATCTGAGGGGAGGAATTCTTAGGCTCTGTAGAAATGACCCAGATGCCTTTCAGTTACTTTATTTTCAGATGGAAAACCCATCAGCTGCATATAGTCCACCAGCTCGCAGAGCATTTCTGATCATACTGTCAGCAATCCAATTTGTGCTCGGTTGTTACCTTTTAAGCAAAAATACTTTCACCAAAAATAATACTTCATCTTTGGAAGGCAGACTTCTGCTTAACTTTATTTCCCTAATTGGAAAAAGTTGCCGGCTGTTGTTCTAAATTGTTTATTGAAAATCAAATAAAGTTAGGGGGAATGGCTTTAGACCAAAAATGTTGCATATAATAAAGAAGAAAATTGGCCCCTATAAAAGGTTTTAGTTTATCCATATCACAATGTGGACAGACACCTATGGAGACTAGTCAGGCCCACAATACATAGCTCTGACCAATACATAGACCTAAGGTAGCCAGACTTTTCAAGAGTTGAACTCATTTTGGCTTCAGTTTGTCTTTTTGTTACTTTTAATATATTGTTTTTATTTTGACCCTAGTACCGTGATGCCGAACCTATGGCACACGTGCCCGAGGTGGCACGCAGAGCCATCTATCTGGGCATGCGAGCTGTCGCCCAACTCACCTGCAGCTGCGCACGTGCGCGTGCCCCAGCTGGTGTTTGGGCCTCCGGTGCGCATGTGCGTAATTCAGGGGTCCCAGATGGTCTTCAGAGCTCTCCTGCACATGCATTTGTGCATGTGAGTACTTGCGTGCAGCACACGCATGCACAGATTGTGTTTGCACATGTGCATTGCACACGCAAAAACCACATGCATGCGCAGATGGTGCAATCGTGTGTGCAGCACACCGGGGAGGAGCCACGTGTTAGCAAAGCGCATACCTATTCAGCACTCAGTGAATAAAAGGTTCGCCACCACTGCCCTAGTACATAAGCCACCTAAAATTACTGTAGTCACTGAGCATCATAGAAATTGATAAATAAATAGCTACATACCAACATAATTCCTTGCAGCATATATCTCCCTAAATGATTGCTGCAGTCTGCCTATTTGTAAAGTCATACATGTTATATAGTTTGGGACACTTTGAGGAGGCAATTTGTGGGGTTTTTTTGCAGAATACAGAGTATCTGTTATGATCTCTATCGTGACTATAAAACAATACATTCCATGTTAGTCTATATCACTATTTTGTAAGGTGGCCAGAGTTGCTTTGTGAGATGTGCAGCATATAAATGTAATAAATAATTAAGAATAATTAATAATAATTAAGAAAAAGAAGGCCTGTGGTTCCTGAGATAATAAACTTTTATGTCAGAATAAAGTTAAGAAGCTATGAGATTTGAATGTTTTAAACTGGAATGGAGGTCTATTTTAGCTGTGAATGTACTTCTGTTTATAGAACTATAACTACTCACCATGCCCATTGCAATAGTAGATCCATTTTTCCCGATGTTGGGTTGGGGTAGAAGATTTCTTCAAAACAGACTTTTCCACAATTGCACTGGGATCTTGCCTTGGTCCTTTTTTTAGAGTTCGTGAACTTTTGCGGACACTGCAAACAACAATAACCACAAGCACAAGCAGCAGTAGCAGGACAATCATCCATGGCAAATGTTCATTGATATCGAAATGCTTATGCATAGCCTGTCTCGGGGGCCCTCTTTTAGGGGCTTTATATGGAATGCTGGATTTCACATTGCCACTCATCTCCAGTGCTGGCTGTAAGTTAAGATTGGAAGGGGTGTGTTTGTGGTAATATAGCTGCTGGTGATTTATAGACTTAGAATAGTTCAAAGCTGCCACAGTCTCATTCTTGGAGGTTTCATTGTAAATGTCTGTTGGCTCCATCATGTCAGCATATGTGCTTGGGGGAGGAGTGGTGCTGAAGTTGGAAGAGGAAGCATTCACACCTGGAAAACACATACAATATTAAAAATGAATCAGCAAGCACAGGCCCTATCAGCCAGTCTTTCCATGGCTGGTGCTACCGATTATGTTTAGAAGTCAACGTGACCGAAAAGTCTGGGAACTTCAAGAGTTGAAATTCAGACTGTCTGGAAAGCTCTTGTTGGGGAAGTCTGCTAGGAGCTATTAATACAGCTCTGACCAAGAATGACCTCTAAGAGCACTTAATTTAGAAAGAAGTAACTGGCTCGAGAGTATACAATGAAGTGTCCTCCCTATTTGGTGGGGACTCCACATCCCACAAACCCATGAGGAAGAAAAATGCCGATAGCTGATGAAATCCCAAACATCTGGAAGGCATCAGGTTGTTTACTCCGATATAGCTCATGCTGTGAAATAGCCCCGAAGGGTGCCTGCAGGTCTTGCAAAACATAATTGCTGAGCATAGTTCTTAGGCTGCAAATCCTCAACTCATGAAAAACATTTTTGCAATAGATGCTAATTTTAAGCCAAGTTTAATACTATAGTTTCAAATGAAATCAAAATACTAACAATGAAAGATTTAGTAAAAGTAGTGGGCTAGGATGCAGGTGTTACTATTTATTGCATACAGTATTTTAAACAATCAAGCAAAAGGACAAAACACTATGCAAATTAATCAATTTAATTGTTGGAAAAATAAGAACTCACTTGGCATCTGACTATGCATTCTTATATATATATCTACATAAGATCTATCAAGTTTAAGAAATACAATTCTGTATCAGGCTGATAAAGTGATACAACTTAAAATTCTTCATGTCTCTCTCTCTCTCCCTACAGCGTAGTTGGACCTTCCATCTCCCCATTCATGCTGGTCAAATAATTGCTGTCATAATATGCTGTACTTGCAAGAGGAATTATGCTGAAGCTGAATCAAGCTAACTATCGAAGAGCTGTAAAAAAGGGATCTAACATAATGTAAAGCAGAAGTCAAACAGGCATCTTTTAGAGAAAGGAAGGGAACTCCGGATTGGAGCATTACCAGATTACTTCAAAATAAAGTTTCATATTCATCACGTTATTTCCCATGTTCCAGCAGAGAATGTTTCCCAGTGCTTTACACCTACCTTTGGTAAGAAAAGTAGCAGAAGAAACTTTGTAGTGCTTTTCATCTTCTCCTGGACTTGACAGAAGCCCAGCTACATTCTGGGAAATTGATTGAAATCCACAGATGTTGTCTGTCATTTTTGTCCCTAGTTTTATCACCACCATGTTTAGTTGTGAACAGTTAGTAAAGGATTTGCATCTCAGCACACTAGAAGGCACAGCAGAGAAAGTGCCACGAGGGCATGGTTTGCACCTGATGTCTTCAGTTTCAGTTCCTTTTTTCCTTAAGCCCCATCCAATGGGGCATACTTTATAAGGGATACAAGTGTCTCCTTGTAAAAATTTACCAGGTGGGCAGGAGCATTCACGGTCAGTCCGAGCAGTGCAAGGTGTCTTCTCAATCATCGACTGCTCACAGGGCTTTCTACATGAATGGCATTCTTCTATACCATTTTCGTGCTTTGTGAAGGTCCCATTAGCACAAGAGCTGCATTCTCTTAAGGTCGTCATGGTACAGTGCTTAGATACATAAGTTCCTGCAGGACACTTGTGGCAAGTCAGATGTGTGTTAGTGGCACGATCATGATGGGTGTATGTACTGATGGTATTCTGTTCAGATGACAACTTGGACTGAGCATCCACAGTGCCCAGGAACATAAATCCCTGAAACACATACACAAATGCAAGTCAAATACATCTTTCAAGGCAAATTACAGCAAATGGTATCAGCTTTACTGACTTACTGAGTAAGTATAATCCAAACACATACTCAAATCTGTGGTTTCGCAGAAGCTATTTGCCCTCTTATGAACACTTATTTCTAGGATTCCTAGAAGTCTTTTTGCCTTTCTCTTGATCTCAGCAAGTGATGGTAAATTGAATTAAAATGTGGGTTTCAGATTGAATTTCAGTGGTGAAATCAGACACATATGTTCACATTTATAAAACATATAATAATTTACGGATTTACTAGTTTCCAGATATATACATACAGATATATACATACATTTCAGATGACAGAACCCTCAACCCTTCTCACAAAGCAGGATGATATAGGAAGGGGCATTTCTTAAGAATCCAGGTTTCAAAATGGGCAGTCTTGGAGGAGAATCAGAACATAACTTGCAGCCCAGATAGCTCATCTCCACTTGACATCTTGACAAAGCTATCACCCACTATTGATAACAGAAGAGGACACTTCAGTAAAAACAAGAAAGCTTGATGTAGAGTGGATGACCAGTTTATTTCTCTTTTTAAGTCCTCAGCTCACCTATTTGACTTTTTGAGAAAGGAATTGCAATAGAAGACTATGATTGACATGAGAAATGGTTTGATCTAGCTCCCAGGCAGCTCTGCCTTGTTTTCAAATCGATCAGTATTCAAATGCTCTTTCTCATCCTATAGAGAAAGGGCCAGTTCCAACTTTCCCTTCTTTTTGCAACAGTAAGATCTGCTAGCATGTTGTTGTTGTTGTTTTTCTGACTGTATGAGAACTACTTCTCATAGTGTCAACCAATCTGCCGTTTAATAGAATCCTTTCTAATCCCAAATACCAGGTCCACCCAAAAACTCTGGCTCAGCTACAAACATTTGTAAGAGGGCAGATGTTTGGTTACAACTTACTCATGGGTGCTTCTATTACCTCCTCAATCAATTTCTTCTATTCCCAGTAAGATATTCCCACTGGTTGGTATACCAGAAATACACATGTTCAAAATTGCAAACTATGCATTTCCCTCAACCTGTAGAGAGCTTCTCTTCTTTCTTTTTCTTTTCTTTCTTTCTTTCTTTCTTTCTTTTCTTCTCTTGCAGGAGCAAACATCACATACACACAATAGTTTTATTGGTTTTATCAAGAATCTTAAGGTTGGGGGTGATATCAGTCAATATTGATCAATCAATACAAAATGAATGTCTGCGTACTGGGTATAGGAAGAACAACAACAAAAACCTACTGGATTTACATATAGATACACACACATCATTTAGTAACCATAGCTGGTATCTTCAATTCAGTCATTAAGCAAAGCAGTTGCTAAGTCAAACCACAATTGTGCTTAGGGCCTTATTTCAGCTTTCCTTTGCTTTGCAGACCTTCGAAGGTCTTAAATGGGAGGATTGGTCTTGAAGTTACTGTTTCATTACTATTGCAACTATAAATGGTCACTGTCTGAGGCAATTGCTAAATGAGGACACTCTGCATTGTGTTAAGCGCAATACGGTTTGCTTGTAGTGAAAGCATGATATATAAATACAAACACATTATGGTTTATTTCTTTTAATAATTATGATTGGTTGTTGGCTTATTTATTGTAAGTAAGGATGAGCATGATGTGTGAACAGCCATCATTTTCTGGTGTATTCCTAGTTTACCCTGTACCCTACTTAACTTTCTAATCAATCTATAGCAACTCAAGACAAACAACTGGTTAAGACAGAGGAAAAACAAAGCAGGAATTATACAACCAGGCAATCATTAATCTGTGTATCTGTAGGACTCTGGCATGTTCATCAAAGCATAATTAAAACAATGGCTTAGCATACAATGACAGTATCTGCACACTATGCAATGCCAAAAACTGCTTTAACAAATATCTGTTGAGCAAATCAGTTTATCATGATTCAGGCATAACAAGGTAGGATTTTTAACCAACGAATCATAACTTCACATTGCATTTGTTGGTAGAATGTAAAATTAAGTTTCTTTCATGGAATGAATTTGCATATCAGGTTGAAATAAATCATAATTTGGATGAAGTGTAAAACATGAACCACGCCAGTCCAAAATCAATTACTCACTATAAGAATAAGAACCATGATTGACTAGATCAGTGATGGCTAACCTTTTTGCCATCGCATGCCAAAAGCGGGGGGAGCATGAGGGAGTCATGCGTGCACGTGCCCACACCCATAATTAAATGATCTCCATGCCCCGCCCCTCCGCGCATGCGAGCGCAATCCCCCCGCACTCCCGTTTTTGGCATGCGATGGCAAAAAAATTACCGGTGGGCCCGGTAGGCCTGTTTTTCACCCTCCCCAGGCTCCAGAGGCTTTCTTGAAGCCTGGGGAGGGTGAAAACAGCCTTCCCCACACACACCCCGGAGGCCCTCCAGAGGCCCCTCCAGAGCGCCCGGAAGGCCCAAAAATCAGCTGGCCGGCACGCACATGCGTGCTGCAGCTGAGCTAGGGCAATGCTCACGTGCCCACAGATATAGCTCTGTGTGTCACCTGTGGCACACGTGCCATAGGTTCGCCATCACGGGACTAGATCATGGTAACAAGGTAACAAGATTCCGGAAAAAAACATGCCATCATTGACAATATAAAAAGATAGAGCCAGTACACATATAAAATAAACCAGCAATGGGTAATAACTTAATTTTAATAGAATGATTTTTATATTATGCTCAGGTGTTAGTAACATGCAAATATTTTCCAACTCTTAATTTCTTAACATTTAAAATTTTTGACACTTGAAATTGTCTTGAAAAATAAGCTTTAAAATCAATGAATATCTATTAATGCTGCTTAAGTATTCAAACAGCTTAATATTTGCTAATTCTAGTTGGACTGTTTACGTATGACTCAAAGGACTGAATGCTCCTTTCCTTTTCAATGCTCAGATTTATTTTTTTAAAAGCACTTGAAATAGGTTAAAATAAGCTACTTTATTAACAAAAAAGTAATGTATCAGTGGCAAGTTATTAAATCAGGAAGGTAAAGATATTAAAGACAAAAGAGAGGGGGAAACTAGTTGGGTAAATGAGTTGCTAACCAATAACTAGGTCAACAATCAACGCATAGAAATGCGAATTAAGGGCAGCTGGCACCCTTTATTACTGGGGCAGTAGATTAATTCAATGACAATCTGAGAAGTTCAAATCTGAATGAAACTATTAGCCTTGTATTAGTATAAAAATCATATATGGTGTATTATATTCAGAGATGATAGTTTAGTTTAGCATTCTTGTGTTTAAGACTGAAGCAACAATACTTGCAGGGCATTTCAATTCACAGGGACCGGTTGATTGTACCGAGTACCAGGTCTGTCTCCTCGAATATTTAACAGTTCATCCATTTACTGGGAAGGGAGGAATATACCTTCTATTGAATATCAGTGGTTTATGCTGTTTAATATTATGTTATGCATATAAGTGTATAATAACAACAGAAATTACAGTACTAAATTAGAATTTCTTAAAACTTATTTTTGTTATTTTGTAATGTATTTACTGGGGTTGCCTTGTTATGTTACGATGTGAAATGGCTATGTCATCCAAATTTTATAAAAAATGAACCTGAAGTAGAGAAATAGCAGGCATCATGGGCTTTCTCTTTCCTGCTCATTCATGGAGATGCTTGCAGATCAGATTTATAGGCTGTACATTCTGATTATTATAAATAGGGGGGAAGTTACATTTTTCAGGCTAATAATCAGTTGCTTTTCCATTTATCTAATTAGAAATTTTATCTTCAAAGTCAAGTAGAATGTTCTATTGACACTCTTCTATCAACTGTACACGTATACATACATATGTACCAAAAGTACGTTTACAGATTAGGTGAGACCTGGCTTAATAGCAGTAACTGTGAGTGGGAACTTGGAATCCTAGTGGACAATCAATTAAATATGAGCCAGTGGAGTGCAGCGGCAGCCAAAAAAGCCAACACAATCCTAAATTGCATGAACAGAGGGATTCAATCAAGATCAAGTGAGGTATTAATACCACTCTACAAAGCCTTAATAAGACACACCTAGAATATTATATCCACCACACTATAAAAAAGATGTTGAGACTCTGCTCTGCAGAGAAGAGCAACCAGGATGATTAGGGGACTGGAAACTAAAACATATGAAGAACGGTTACAGGAACTGGGCATGGCTAGTTTAGTGAAGACAAGGACCAGGGATGACATGATAGCAGTGTCCCAATATTTAAGGGGCTTTCACAGAGAGGAATGGACAACATATTTTCTGAGGACCTGAAGGCCAGATAAGGAACAATGGATGGAAACTGAGCAAGGGGAGATTCAACCTAGAAATAAGAAGAGATTTTCCTTATTTTCGCCTTCATTCATAAGAGATTTTCTGATAGTGAGAACAATCAACCAATGGAACAGCTTGCCTTTGGAAGTTGTGGGTGCTTTATCACTGCAGGCTTTCAAGAAGAGATGGAACAACCAATTGTCAGAAATGGTGTAGGGTCTCCTGCTTGGGCAGAGGGTTGGACTAGATGACCTATAAGGTCCCTTCCAATTCTGTTATTGTGTCTTCTGTAAACTGGAACTGTTTCAACTGATGCAGGCATTAAAAAGCTCACCTTCTAATTTGATACATATACAGATTGAAAGAAGCATTGACGTATAGGTAGACCTTATTAAATTGCCAAATTTTGTGACTGTTGGCAATTATGACAGTGATGAAAAAACAACTATGACCAATCCTCACATTTACAACCCTAAGATCTGAACAGCAAAGAAAAGTTGAAGTACGATCATATGTACAGTCATGATTTCATTTAGTGAGCACTCCACTCAACAACCAAGTGGCCAGTTCTAATTATGGTCACTAAATGAATGTTATTTGTATTATAAAAACAACTGCAAGATATAACAGAAATTCAGGTGTAATTCTGACTATAGACAGTAAAGCCTCGGGAAGGATGTATTAGCACGTAAAAAAATCTTATTTATAAAAAGGAGTATGTGAATCCTAAACCTAATCCTGAGAATTTAATAATCTAATCTGGGTCAAAATTAGCCCAAACTGAGGGCCTTCCTGGAAGTGGTCCTACTGGAACCCACAGCAATCATGTCTACAAAAGAAGGTGGACTCCCTTTAACTGAATTATCATTTTAAAAAATCATTATTCTCAAAGTATTAATCACTCCTTGAAGAAGCAAAGAATTAAGCTTTCAATTGATGTTTCTGAAACACCATTAACTATAAAAATAATCTCGAAAGATTAACACTGCACCAAACCCCAAATGCTAGCCAAATTCAGCTGTTATAAAGGGAATCAAATTCACAAGGGCTCCAAATGAAAAACAAACTTCGTGTTGTCCTTGAAAAATGCTGAATGTACAGCACCATAGCAACAGTACAGTTCGCATCCAAGTAGCTATGCAACTGTACCAACCTCTGTGAATCTCCTGAGGTCTAGTAGAAAAATTCCCACTTTGACAACACAGAAGAGGGAAACATGTCATTATCATCTTAATCATATAGTTCTCCTACGGGCAATATGACGTTCATTTTACCATTGTTCAGAGATACCAGAAATGAGCCAAAGGATCCTACTCTTTTCTCCCATTATGTCATTATTAACTCTGAACAATCCTTGTGCAAGCATGGACCAGGCTGAAACATTTTGTTAATCTATAATCTGGTTTGCCCACTTTTGTTTCAGCTACCAAATGCAAAACCTCTGGTCCCAGCACACATCAAGCCTTCTAAAGCCTTGGCTATGATTTCAGATCCCCTTCTGATTTGCTACCAAATTGTGATTTTTAATATGACAGAAAGATGAAACTAATGTATGCTAAGCAATGAAGTTATCTGGCTCTTTAGCAATTAAATTTTATCTATATACTTAAATCTGCCCAGGCCTTTCCCATATTTTGAAGTGGGTTTTTCTGCCTGCCATTCAAGAATTGTCTCCCTCCAGCCTCAAGTGTTATATAAGAATCCTATCAAGAAAGCAAACTGTGGTTTACAAAAAATAATAAATGAATTTGTTAAACTACCCCTCTTTTCCTAAATAACTCATTACGGCTTTGCATTATGTTTGAAATAAGTTTTGGCATTTTAGATCAGTACTGGGAAAACATTCCTGCATCTGGCAGGCAACAAAATGCCCAGGTTCTAAACGGCCTCTAAGGATCCTGGTAAATAAAAAAGCAATTTCCTATGTGCCAAATGTTGCAACAGTATCAACGCTGATAAAAAGAGCTAAGTAAGACTTCAACAACACTCTTCCAAACACTTCAATTTAAATTAACTCAATGTTATTATGAAATGCAAGATGAGAAACTGAAGGCAACATAGTATCTTGCATCAGGGAGTCTACTGAGAGATCTGAACAAGACCATTTGCACACCCGCACAGTGTCTTAGATGATGGATAGAAAATTGCAGGTAAATATTTGTGTGACTTCTATATGGCACTTCTGTACTGGTATGGATCTCCACTTAATATTCCTCACAATAGCAAATCCTTACAGCCATGAAGGTCATTATATGTCTTGCTATAGCCAATTTCAGAGGATTACTCAAGAATGAAACTGGAGAACAGGCAAATTACACTTTTGCCTCCCTTGAAAACTGCAAATATAAATGCAATAAATGAAATCTAGAAAAGCAGCATATTGGTGCAGCAAGAATACATTCAAATTCTCAATGCTTTGTTTACCAGGTATTTGACAGCATGATCTAGAACCCGGCTACTAATTCATTTTTAATGAAAAGCAACACTGGAACCAGAGGAATTAAATAACAGCAGTTCAGTCCCTTAATTCCCCCCTCCCCTATAATAGGCCAAAAATTGAACAACAATGCGCTTGTCCACCCCGTCTCCTGATGGCAACAAAGCAACAGTGGCTGTAGCATAACCATTCCTTTCATAACCTCAGCTCTTCAGTCTTTTTCTCTCTGGGTGTATGCTCTGAGACACACCAGAAGAGAGCATTTGCAAAGCCACTGTTATAATCATGATATGTGGAAAGCACTAACTAATCTCTGGTCTGAGACTACAGTTTGGGTCAAAGATGCATAGGGAGTTCCCATATTTGACACCCAAGAGTTCAGAACTCTTCTATGACAATCTTCCTCTCTTCCAGTTCTCCCATTAGCCATCCCTCTCTCTAACCCAGGGATGGAAATGTTTTCCGTAAAGGTGTAAAGGCAGCAGATGGAAATTTCTCCCTATCTGCCAGAAAAAGGAGACGCTGTCTATCCTAGGTAAATAAGAGGCCCCCCCAGCCTGAGGGAGGAGGTGAGGAGTTCCCAGTTGGGAAAGGGGTGATTCATAGGCTTCCCTGCTGCAGTGCCACTGGTCCATGACTTAGCAAATTGAAACATCTCTCCCCACCAGTCAGATGGCAGGAGTCCTTTGGCAGACGGAAGAAATGAGATCCTGGAGGTATCTTCGCCCACGAACTTTGGAAGGAAGCCCAGCCCAGGGCCAACCCACTGCCTTTCCCTAGCTTCTGAACATGTGGGATGAGCAGCCGGCTTTGTGAGGCTTCCCCACGCCAGCCTTCCCCTTGGATAAACGATTGCTCTCTTGTTTTGAAGGCCACTTGAGGTTAACCACCAAAAACCGCCTCCGACCATAAGGCAGATTGTGACTTGAGTCGCCCCAGGTCCGGACGGAAAGCTCGAGGCTTCCGAAGCAAAGGGGGCTCACTTCTCCATACCAGGGAGAGCCGGCGCGTTTCATTTTCGGAGCACGGACCGCTCGAGTCAAAGATGGTTGGATGGCTCAGGGCGCAGCTTCCCGAGCAACAGCATTGCGGAGAGGCTCACTCCCCGGCTGCTTCCCTCCCCCTCCCCCCCCCCGTCCCCACAAACCACCTACCCCTCTACCGCAATAGGGAAGCTCCCGAGGCGCTCGGTTCTTCCTTTCTCTCGCCCGCATCCCTGACACGGTGACTCACCAGGAGAAGGCTGGAGACCAACGCGGCTCCTCGGGTGGCCTTGCGGAAGGCGGCGGCGGCGGAAGCCCCCATGGCCGGCGCTGGGTGCGGGGAAAGATGCTTTCTGCGCGGGCGGAGGCCGTTACGAAGCCATGGAGGCCGAGAGCTGAGAAGGGTTGCCCACCGCCGGAAGAGCTGCCCATCTAGCAGCCCCGCTGCCCCATTGCCGGGCAGGGGATGGGCAAGGGAGGACTCGGGGAAGGGCAGGGCGGGAAGGGAAGGGGGCTGGCGGGGGTTTAGCAAAGGGCAGTCCCCCCGGCGCGAGGGAACGCTGGCCCCACCGGGCTCCGGGGCCAGCCGTGCAGCTCCTTGGCGGTAGGAGCCGAAAGACACAGGAGGAGGACTGCGCTCAGCAGGAGAAGCGGCCGGCTTCCCATAGCGACTGGGGGCGGCGGGAGACCCTACTCCCACCTACCTCGCTCCCTAGCCTGTTTCGAATGACCAGAAGGGCGGGGAAACGTCTGTGCCCAAGGCAGCCGGTGGGCGGGAAGAGAGGCGGCGAGAGCGCACATGGGCCGAGAAGGAGAGGCGGGGCTTTCTTTTGTTACATCATCTTTTCAGAAAGACTGCCCCGCCCCGTCCTGCCCAGCCCAACCCAGCCCAACCCAAAAACCTTCCGTCGGACTCCAAACTAGTGTAAGAAGGGTAATGTGCTTCATCTCCTTTTCCAGACTAGAGTCTTGTAAGTGACTGAGCTTGTCCCCAAAGGGGCTTTGGGTCAGATGCGATTAGCTCGATTCTACAGGAACAGGAATCGGGCACCCGGGCTCTCCCAGGTGTATTAGATTTGGGGGAGAGTATAAATCAGCTTTGAATGGTAAGGTTGGGACATCATCATAATTTTGGGCAGCAAAACCGGCTGTATGTTAAACTACAGTTTCCATTTTCCTTGACAGTGAGCTACCGGTAAGCTGGCTGGAGTTGATCACAACTGAACAATTCTAGAGAGATCCCAAGGCTGTTCCAAAACCATGGACAGTCCTCTGTCTGTCTGTCTCTCTCTCTCTCTCTCTCTGTGTGTGTGTGTGTATGTGTGTGTGTGTGTGTGTGTGTGTAAGAAAGAGAGAAAATCAGATTATATGCTATCTACTCAAATAAGTTTTTGTTTCCTAGAATTCTGTTCCCATAATGATTATAATGAAAATTGCTACTTTGCATTACTGTATATATCTTAATTGTGCAAAGGGGTTTCACATGATTGAGGAAGGTCTATAATCATTCTCTCCTATGCTCTGAAAATGCATAGATATGACATATGATAAATACATATACAGGGAAAGATGCATGTGCAAATTTCCTTATATAGATGTTGTAACTGAATTGCCACCACCACTCATAGAAGCATATACCATATTAACATGTTTCATCCACCATTGTACCACATTGGACAATCCCAGTATGAATGTCAAGATATGGACCTGTCCACTTAATCCACATGGATTCCTTCCCATGATTAATAAAAACACATCTTCAGGAACCAAATAAAAGATCTACTAGTCTAGTCTATATGTTGCACTGTATTGTATGGTAGACCATTTGGCTTTTGATATTGTATGACTCAGCCAATTATAGCTCTTTCAGCAATATAAGGGTTAAAGTAGTGGTTCTCAAACTGTGAGAGGGTGGGGTCCTAGTGGTGAAAACACTTGCTTCCCATTTGGAAGGTTGAGAGTTCAGGTGGCAGCAGATGTTTATCTCCTGGGGCACAAAGAAAAAATATCATCTGTGAACTTTGCATGGTGTCAGGAAGGGCATCTGGCCAGTAAACACTCAGATCGTTCTGATCGTCCCAACTCTACTGTCGTGCAGTTCAAGAATTGCAGGGTCATAAAAAGGGAACTTTTAGTAGTGGTTCTCAAAGTGTGGTCTGGGGCTCTCCAAAACCCTTTCAGCAGGTGAGCAGTGTCAACTACAGTATTTTAGAACTTTAAAATATTTTTGCAATTTTTCTAATGCAGTGAATATCAATAAATACACACTGAATAACGCAGAGCTTTGGGATCCTCAATCATTTTTAAGAACGCAAAAGGGTCCTCAGACCACAATGTTTAAGAACCACTGGGTTAGAAAATCAAAATTTAACTCTTTAGTATTTTCATCATCATCAAAATTGTAAAAATAAAATAAACTAATAATTTCATATCTACCCACAGTTGGGAAACTATTCAAAGCTTATTCTCTAACCATCCTTCTGTGACCACTCAAAAGAAATCAAAACTGCATACCAAGGTGGTGAAACTTATTTCCATCTATATACTATAAAACTTTCGTGACCTTTACCTGGACAACAACAATTTTTGAACCAAATGAGCTAACTTATAAAATGTATCTAAGATGCAGAACCAATGACTACTGGGAGAATGAAATTTGGGGAAGTTGTGGCTGTTCCAGTACTCGCAAATGAAGACAAATATATGTGCCCCAGGATAATGTTGCAGGATCCAATCTGGATCAGTCACCAGGACCAGAGTTTAAGTCTTCCAAGCTTTTGGACTCGTGCTGGAGCCCATCTTCAGGAAACCTCTCTCACCAATATTCAGTTCCAAGTAGTTTAGATGCTTCACGGAGTGATGAAAGAATATTGTTCCTTCAATGCTGTCAGTGAAGGAGCTAACACTACTCATTTCCCAACACGATTCCTTAACTGAACACTCTGGATTATCATCACATAAACTGAATTGAAGATAGGTTCCCCCATTATTTTAATGAGTAACTTGGACCTTCCAAGGCTTGCAATGGAACACAAGTGATAGTGGGGAAACGCCACAAGAATCTTATTGTAACAAAGATAAACATTGATCCATTCAAAAATGACCTTCTCATGATTCCAAGAATTAAGTTCAATTTATCAGAAGATGAAGATACCCCTCTTCAGTGGGCACAGTTTCCAATACAGTTGTACTTTGCTTTTACAAGGCAAAGACAAACCATGTAGATTATGCTGCTTTATCTGGAGAAACTGGTGTCCCAGCATGGTTAACTGCCTGATGCTTTAAGTTGAGGAAATAATATTGTTATCAAAAGCATCTTTTGTTAAACAAAAAGCATTTATATTTGCTACAAATCTTTCTTTTTTAATAAAATGATGTTTTTTTCTTTAATTTTAAAATCAAAACAATAACCATCAGCCCATGGTCTTTCTGTTTCTCTGTTTAGGTATGGAAATATCTCTGAAAGGATGACCCAGATCACAAGTTGTCTAGTTACCTGTTAAAATCTTCACAGCATTTCATTTTGAACAAACACCAAGTTGTTGGGGGTTTTTTTGCATTTATTTATTTTGCAGGCTTTATTTTTTGCATTTAAAAAGATGAGTGCTTCCTCTTCCTCCTCCTGAACAAGAGAGTCAAACAAAAGTTGATACTGTAGTTCTAAAGAGATCTTCCCGTATTATTCCTTGGATAAAGCTGTTCCAAGGAAGAGCCCTTGAATAACTGAAAAACACGACTATTATTTTATTCTCCTGGAAAAAATTCTAGGCTTAAAAATGCAGGGTATTCCTGTTTGAAGGACTTTTATTATAAGAACAAGTGGTACAAACATCTTCTGTAATTAAATAATATGATTTATATGATATGAAATTATATGATTGAAACTACACCCTCTATCTGCTGGAACAGTTTTCAATTCCTTGCTGAAAATTTCCTTTCATTGCTAGGTTTTGGCAGCAAATTCAAAATCAAATTACTGTTATAATGGTAGAACCACTTGCATTTTTTAAAACAAAATTATGTTGAAATTTTATTGAAATTATGGAAATGTATTAGTTTTGCAGTAGAAATATTAGACAAGATATAGTCTTAATTAAAAGCAGCAATTTCAAGGCTGTAGGAAGTTCATCTTCTCTGTTTAACAATTTTGGATTTTGAGTTGATCTTGATTTTTTTATCTCTTCTGCTAGGATTGCTAATACATGTTATTCTATATTCTACCTCTGCCTTTAGTGTTTTAGCATGAACTATTTTTATATATTATGATTCTGATTTTCTATTGTTGGTAATAACTTTTAATAAATTAAAAATAAAGAAAAGAATAGGAATGTGCTAGAAAAAATTCATGGCCCTAACTAGATGATCTTATGCAAATATCTTCTTGCAAAAACTGCTCCTGTTTTACAAAGATCCAAGTAGCAATGCAAAGGAGAAGAGTTGTTTAGCATTTGCCTAATCTTAGTCTGGAAAGTGTCATCCTTGACACTTTAATACCAGTTTTATTCTCTGTTGCTACTAATATTGCTGAATACAGAGGATTGTGCAAGGGACTATTGAAAGTATCTACTTTTTGCAAACTGTGTTCCTTTTTCCTACTAGACCTGTCTGCTAGACTCTTCAAGGACATGGACTGATCTTATAATTTTACCACAAAAAGGAACCGATTCCTGTAATCAGCATTTTTCATCTGGTGTACATGGCATTAAGGTTTTAAAAAATTGGGCCAAAATGTGGACAATTTTTTAGGGGGAAGAGGATCAAATCAAACAAGAGTGGCTCCTGGTTGAGCCAAATCTGTTCATCTTTCATGTTGGATGCATTGGTTTTCTGCACCTATATATCTACTGACCACCGGACCATTACATGTGGCAATAGTTAGTGAAGGGACTCTGCACTTTCATCTCTTTCCCTAGTCTAAAATACTTACTTTGCATGCTACTCTGTAATATGCCTCCTATTGGCTAGACCAGTGATGGTTAACCTTTTTGGTGCTGAGTGCCCAAAGCGCACGCGCGCGAATGCACGTGCATGTGCCCAGACCCCCAAAATGCAATGCGAGTGCCCCCTGTGCATGCACTCCACCTCCCATGCATGCACCCCCCCCGTGCATGCTCCCCCATGCCCCATTTTGGCTTCCAGGTTGGTGCAGGAGGCTTTCCAGGTCCAAAATGGGGCATGGGGGCCTTGCACGGCACCCCTGCATCCCATTTTGGCTTCCAGGTTTGTGCAGGAGGCCTTCCAGGCCCAAAATGGGGTGGGAGGGTCACTCAAACCCTCAAAATGCAATGTGAGCACCCCCCTACATGCACTCCACCCCCCACACATGTGGCAGAGACCCAAGGACCAGCTGGCTGATGGGAGACGTACGTGCATATGTGGTGGAGCTGAGCTGAGGTGATGGCTGGTATGACAGGCAACATGGCTCCATGTGCCACTTCGGGCAGCGTGCCATAGATTCGCTATCGTGGGGCTAGACTGATACTTTCAAGCTTTTCATCATTCCCTTCCCCTCCAATAGTTCAAAACAGCAATTAAAAAGGCACTTTTTCAACATCTTAATTGTCCTGCATATCCATATGAATAAAACACTGAGAGACATGGCCAAAATAATTTGAAGAGCTTCTCATCAATACCTGATGCTGACCTACCTTACTAACTTTCCTAACGTTCTGCTTAGGCCAGAGAAAAACTTCTATGATCCATCTGAGGTCATATATGTACTGGTCAGACCCCAACTAGTGTGACTCTCTGGTCAGTCTGTCTACTCTAGCCCCTTTTAAAACAATCCACATTGGCTGCACTTACTGCAATCACTGGTAGCAAATTCCAGTTTAACTGTCCACCATGTAAAAAAATGTTTCCTTCTATTGGTTCTGATTCTGCCTACATTTAATTAAAACAGATGACATCCCATATTTGAACACTGTTTCTGCATTACATCACATGTGATTTTAAATACCTCGATCATGTCTTCTCTGTATCAGTTCTGTTAAAACTTTAAACTGATTAGTTATTAATTCTATTGATTGAATGAATAATTGATTGCTCTGGAGAAAATCCTACCTATGCATTCACTAAGAATTGATACCAACTGGATGACAAATAATCATCAATCATTAGTTAATCATTATAACAATATTTGAGTCTAGTGTTTTATAGGACAGTCAGTTAATAAGTAAGATAATGGGGTATTTAGCATAGGTCATTAATAATTCCTAATTCTGAAGTCAGTTTTCTACTTCCTGAATTATAGGCAGTGTGCTATAAATACTGGATGATGGAAGGTGACAGTAGTAGTAGATTGCTGTGTAAACTGAGCTGTAATGGTTAATGTATGGTTCTATGTCAAGGGCAAACAAAATCAATTCGGTTACTTCAGTAAATCAGGTTTTTAAAGTATGGCTTGACGTGTTGTATGAATATAGCCTACAAAGAAATTGAGGAGTAAGGTTCAGTTTATTATCTTGATATATCTGGGCCAGAGATTTCTGTTTTTCTTCTAAAACCTTGAAATTTCACATCAAACTAATGTTTTTTCATTGTGTAAGATTTAATTGTGAAAGGGCAAGAGGGAGGCAATTTATTCACCATAGCACCTGAGGGCAGGACTAAAAGCAATGGGTGGAAACTCATCAAAGGGAGATCTAACCTAGAACTAAGGAGGAAATTCCTGACAGTGAGAACAATTAATCAATGGAACAGCTTGCCTTCCAGAGTCATGGGTGTTCCATTGCTGGAGGTTTTCAAGGAAAGGTTGGACAACCATTTGTCCAGCAGGGGATGGAGTAGAAGACCTCCAAGGTCCCATCACTGTAACTCTAAGGTTTATTTTTTTAGTTAGATATTGGAGATTCTTATCCAGAAGACCATACCATAAACTGAAGAGTTTGTCCCAGGTTCATTACAGTTGTAAGAAGGTTTTTTAATATATGTTTTATTTTCATTTAACCTTAAAATATAGAAGCAGCCATGATAACCACAGAAGGGAAGAGAAAATCAGAAATCCACATTAAGATAATACATTTTTTTGTTTTGTTTTTGCTTTGCTGCCTTCAAGTTAGTGTTGACTCCTGGCAATTGCCAGGACAAATCCTTGCAGGTTTTTTGGCAAAGTTTTTGGGAAAGGTTGCCATTATCTGCTTCCTAGAGCTGAGAGAAAGTGACTGATCCAAAGTCATCCTGCAGTCAGAGAGAATAGAAGTGAGGTGCACCCGGAGGCTCCAACTGGTGCAGAATGCGGCCGCGCGGGGGATTATGGGAGTGACGGGGCGCTCCCATGTGACTCCTCTCCTGCGTGAGCTGCATTGGCTTCCAGTGGATTTCCGGGTGCGCTTCAAGGTGTTGGTGATCACCTTTAAAGCGCTCCATGGCTTAGGGCCGGGGTACTTATGGGACCGCCTTCTGCCACCAATTGCCTCCCACCGGCCAGTTCGCTCCCACAGAGAGGGCCTCCTCAGGGTACCGTCAGCCAGACAATGCCGGCTGGCGACCCCCAGGGGGAGAGCTTTCTCTATGGTGGCACCTACCCTCTGGAACGATCTACCCCCAGAGATACGAGTGATCCCAGACCTCTGGATGTTTCGTTGGGCCCTAAAAACTCACCTCTTTCAGTTAGCCGGGCTGGCCTGATTTTATCTTGGTTTTAAATTGATACTCATTTTAAATTGAAATATTTTAAATTAATGGGCCAAACTTTATATAATTTATTTTAAATAACTATTTTAACTTTTATGTACAAATGCTTTATTTTGACTGTTCACTGCCCTGAGTCCGAAAGGAGAAGGGCGGTAGAAAAGTTCAATAATAATAATAATAATAATAATGTATGTTTCTAAATCTAAACTTGCTTTGGAAGGTTTCTCACCAGTTCCCAAAGAAGACTAATAAAAGGATATCTGCAACCTCACCAATTTATCATATGGAAAATGGTGTTGTGTGAATGCTGTGCCCCATGGTATTTCTTTTGTAAGGATGTCCTCAGGGTGTTCTCAACATTCCAAAAGTGCCCATTTATGCTACCCACACCTCCAAATTCTCTTCATCTGTTTCAGAAGCGCCCAGTTCCTTATGGACAAATATGCACATTTGTTCCATTCATATAATTAATACCAACATCTGCTTTGTCTTTCAGTTAGTTAAAACAGGAATAAACCCTAGGCTAATTTTTTAAATAGAATCCATAAGATCCATAAGAATATATATAAGATTTTTTTGTTGTTTAGTAGTATGATCGAGAATTCAAAATGATGAAACTAGGCAGTTACCAGTTAGAACATATAGATCTAATCATAAAAAAATCATTTCTTATAACCAAAATGCAATGTTAAAACACACATCCCATTATTTTTGCACCATAGTAGATAGAAACAAATGTTTGTGTTTTGGAAGGTGTGGTGGCCTAGAGATGAAGATGCTTGCCTCCAGCTCAGAAAGTTGAAAGTTCAATCAAGGCGCAAAGAGAAAATATCTGCTGTGGACTCTCTGTAGACAGTAAACACTCAGCTCAGATCCTACCCCAATTAAGAGATTACAGGGTGATAGAAATGGGGGGGGGAGTAGATAGAAACAAATGTTTGCATGCCTCAGAAAGTCTGCAGGATAGTGAACTGATACTAGTGGTGGAATTTGTTGTGATTTATATATGAAAACAAAAAATAGTTTTTGCTACACATTATCCCATTCCATTACTTAGTATTCAAACTAATTAACTAAATAATTTGATAATATGCAAAACTAAATCCCAAAATGTCTTAGAGGATGAAAAAAATTAGGAAGATGAAAACCAGTCTTTCTTAACTGGGTTCCTGAAACAGTGAAGATGCTGTTCAAAATCCATGTTTGCATCAGCTTTAAGGTGCTAAGTACCTGTGGTAAGGTCTCCGGTCTTGAAAAGAAAACAAAAGAACTAATTAGTATTATGTGAACATATCTTTCTTGGTTCCATTCAGCTCTTATAATTAATTTTTTTTTTGATGATGATGAAAGCTGGATTTTAACTGTGGAATATTTATGTTCACAATATGCCATCTCAGATTGTTATCAAAGCATAAAAAACAACAGGCTTCTCTGTCTAATTGGTTCTCATGCAAGATGGAGGCCAGCTATCATGAGATGCATAAGAGAAATTTAACACAGAAGGCAAAGAAACATCAATAGTGAAGGGTTCTCTTCAGGGAATGTAGATCTGGTTCCATAGTTCTGTTAGAAATTAGCATTCCTGCATGTAATCAGTTGTTCCTTCTCATTTCCCAAGGTGTGCAAAACTCTCTTTCAATCTATTGTGAGATGGGTGCAGTGGGGAATCAGAAGAAAGGCAATAGCAAAAAGAGGAAAGTGGGGAAGGGAGCGGATGCCAGTATTGAAACATATGGTGAATGAAAGAGCAATTCCAGTCTTTATTAATGTGTAATAAGTACCAAAATAAAATCATTGCATATTTACTGATAGCTGATATATTGAATACCTCCCACTATCTATGTTGGTTAAAAGTAAGTACTACTATAAATATTTCTAAAACAAAGAAGAGAAGAAAATATTTTACATAGTGATTATAGATTTTCTAATTGTCCACTTATTGTTTCTAACAGAAATGTAACCAAGAAAAGATTTCAGTGACCTGTTTAATTTATCTAGATTTTTATCTGTAACTAGGTGAAATGTTGCAAATGAAATCTCTATTAAAACAATTATCAAATTGCCAAATTTTAAAAATATAAGAGAGAATTGTGTTAAAGCAGTTTAAATTATTTCTCTGTATTTGTCACTTTTTAAGTATCTCTACACTTCCACTTTCCCCATTTGCAGGCTTAAATTCTATGAAAGTGCCAGGCAAATTCAGTTCTTCATGAATACAATAAATTTAAGCAGCTATAAATCCCCAATTTTTGTTTAATATGTACAATGTGATGATTAAGTCAAAAATTAACTTTTTAAAAATTATGTTATTTATATTAAAAGAAATTCTCCAAATTTTCTGAAGTAATTTCTTTTCTAAATTCTTCAAGAGCTGAATTATTCAATGAAACATTTCATGGGTACATTTTATTAATCATTATAAATTATTAATAATTTATATCAATTCAATCAAAGCATTTTTAAGCATAGACGCCTCACAGGATATTTTACAAGCACTTATTTCCCAAACACTGCCATTTAGATACAAAAAATATTTCTCATAATGTTAAAAAACAAGAATATATTAAAATTACTGCTAGTTGCTTTTTCTTCTTTTCCTTTAACAATATTTGTGAGAATTGCCCTTCTGACTGTCCCAATTAATTAGTTACCAAATGCCATGAATTTGCTCTTTTGAGGAAACAGACCTTTCAACTTTCCCTGTACCTCACCTTTTTCATCTCTTTATACCTTAATAAATAATAATAATAATAACCTGATAGGTTCCAGATGGAGCTTGGGCCATTTCCTGAGACTCTAGCTCACAACTCGATTGAAGACCTGGTGGCAGCCTGGGATAGGATGGTCGCTGGTGCTTTAGATCGGGTTGTGCCTTTGCAATCTCTGACCCGGCGTCGAAGTCACCCGGCTCCTTGGTTTTCCGAGGAGCTGAGGGAAATGAAGCTCCGGAAAAGACGCCTGGAGAGTAATTGGAGAGCCAGTCGTTCTGAATCTGACCAAACACTGGTGAGGTCTCATATTAAGACCTACTTAGTGGCGATAGCAGCGGCAAAATATAACTATTTTTCCGCTCTTATTGCATCGGCAGAAAATCACCCAGCCGCCTTGTTTAGGGTGACCTGCTCTCTCCTCCACCTGGGAGCATGGGAAGACCCCTTGCAAGGTCAAGCTGAGGATTTTGCAAAATATCTGCACGATAAAATCGCTCAAATTCGGGAAGGCTTAGACTCTGACTGGGTGGGTTCAGACGGGGTGACGGAGACAGGTCTTGAGGATGCTATTTGGGATGGGTTTGACCCTGTGACCCCTGAAGACGTGGACAGATTACTGGGGAAGTTGAACGCGACCACATATTTATTGGACCTGTGCCCCTCCTGGTTGGTACTGCCTTCCCGAGAGGTTACACAAAGCTGGCTCCAGAGAATTATAAATGCTTCTTTGAGTGAGGGTTTCTTGCCTTCCACCTTGAAAGAGGAGGTGGTAAGGCCATTCCTGAAGAAGCTCTCTCTGGACCCGGCTGTTTTAGCAAACTACCGTCCAGTCTCCAACCTTTGCTTTGTGGCGAAGGTTGTTGAGAGTGTGGTGGCACAGTAACTCCCGCAGTACCTGGATGAAACTGTCTACCTAGATCTGTTCCAGTCTGGCTTCAGGCCTGGTTACAGCACTGAAACGGCATTGGTCGCATTGGTTGATGATCTCGGGAGAGCTTGGGATAGGGGTTGCTCCTCTAACCTCGTCCTATTAGATCTCTCAGCAGTTTTTGACACCATCAACCATGGTATCTTGCTGCGCTGACTGGAGGGACTGGGAGTGGGAGGCACTGTTCTACGATGGTTCTCCTCCTATCTCTCCGACCGGTTGCAGGCTGTGTTGGCAGGAGGGCAGAGGTCGACTTCAAGACACCTTATTTATGGGGTGCCGCAAGGGTCGGTCCTTTCATCTCTTCTGTTCAACATTTATGTGAAGCCGCTGGGTGAGCTCATCCGTGGTCTTGGGGTACAGTGCCATCTTTACGCTGATGATACTCAGCTCTACATCTCCACCCCAGAAGGCCCCAATGATGCCCTTGCAGTGATGTCCTGGTGCCTCGAGGCCGTGCAGATCTGGATGGGGAGAAACAGGCTCCGACTCAGTCCTTCCAAGACTGAGTGGCTGTGGCTGTGACTGCCGGCATCCCAATATAGCCAGCTGATACCATCGTTGATTATTGGGGGCAAGTCATTGGCCCCCATGGATAAGGCTCGCAACTTGGGTGTCCTCCTGGACATGCGTCTGTCTTTCGAAGAGTATATGACGGCCATGGCCAGGGGAGCTTTCTATCAGGTTCGCCTGATTCGCCAGTTGCACCCCTTTCTAGATCGGGACTCCTTATGCACAGTCACTCATGCCCTTGTCATTTCCCGACTGGACTACTGTAATACTCTCTACATGGGGCTACCCTTGAGGTGCACCCGGAGGCTCCAACTGGTCCAGAATGCGGCCGCATGGGTGATTATGGGGAGCGACATGGCACTCACATGTAACACCTCTCCTACGCAAGCTGCACTGACTCCCGGTGGTCTTCCGAGTGCACTTCAAGGCATTGGTTCTTACCTTTAAAGTGCTCCATGGCTTAGGACCTGGGTACCTATGAGACCACCTTCTGCCACCGATAACCTCCCACCAACCAGTACACTCCCACAGAGTGGGCCTCCTCAGGGTGCTGTCAGTAAAGCAATGCTGACTGGTAGTTCCCAGGGGGAGAGCCTTCTCTGTGGGGGCACCTGCCCTTTGGAATAGGATACCCCCAGGGATACGAATAATCCCAGATCTCCATACTTTCCATCGTGCCCTGAAGACCTTTCTGTTTCACCAAACTGGGCTGGCTTAAATTTTCAGATTGTCTAAATTCTATGCTGAAGATCTTAACTGATGAGCCAAATTGGTTTAATTATTTTAAATTGTTTTTTATTTCATATTACACGTATGTTATTCTGACTGTTCACTGCCCTGAGTCCTTCGGGAGAAGGGTGGTATAAAAATATAATAATAATAATAATAATAATAATAATAATAATAATAATAAATAATAATAAAAATATTGCAACATAAAAATATATTACAGTATCCAATTTGCTTTTCCAAAATCTGACTATCAGTATAGTGACCTCTAGTGGCTACATTAATATAATGGAATGGAGCACCTAGTAAGCAGAGATGGGAATAAAACTACTAGTGAAAATGAATTCAATGTAAAAATTAAGATACATAAGAAATTGAAAACACAATGGGTTTGAGAAAGTAACTATATGACTACAGTAGTGTTTGTCAACTTTAGCAACTTTAAGATATATGGACTTAAACTCCCATGCTGGCTGGGGAATTCTGAGAATTTTAGTTCATTCTTCTTAAAATTACCAAGGATGGGAAAGATTAGACTAGACACATCCCCATAAAATATGTACTAAAACATACATGTGAATGCTAGAAAATTATTTATTCTACTTCCTGCCTTATTTTGTTGCCTCTGTAACCAATCATTGCCAGTTACCTCCAAGGGGATAAGAGGACTAGTCCATTTTTGCATAGTTCACTTTGGAAAACAGACTCAAGATTCAGAGGGCTTGACAAACCTGAGCATTGGGTCCTATCCAACAAGATGCAGTTTAATGGAAAGAAAAATAAGGTCCTGCACTTAGGCAAGAAAACCAGCTACACAGGGATCAGGTAGGCAATAACTAACTCAACAGTAGTGCTTATGAGAGGGATCTAGATAGACCAGTAGACCACTACTTAAGTATAAGTCAACAATGGGTTGCAGCTGCCAAAAAAAGCCAATGCAGTCCCAGGCTATATCAACAGAAGGATAGTATCAAGATCGAGAGAAGTAATAGAGTACTGTTCTGTACCACACTGGTGAGATCACATTTGGAATACAGCACGGTCACCATAGTACAAAAATGATGCTGAAGCTCTAGAAAGAGTGCAGAGAAGAGCAGCAGGGATGATAAGGAGTCTGGAAGCTAAATTATACAACAAACGGCTAAAGCAATCAGGTATGTTTAGCTTAATCTTCATTAACAAAAGAAAACCCAGGAGAGATATGATAGCAGTCTTCCAATATGGTGGCGCAGTGGACTAAACTACTGTTAAAGTAGTATTTAGCTGCCAGCTGCCTGCAATTACTGCGAGTTCAATTCTCACCAGGTTCAAGGTTGACTCAGCCTTCCATCCTTCCGAGATAGGTAAAATGAGGACCCGGTTTGTGGGGGCAATAAGCTGACTTTGTATAAAATAGAACACCGCTTGGTGGGGGCCAAAAAGCCCTACTAAGCAGGTATATACAAAAGTATGAAGGCTATTACTTAAAAAGCATTGTAAGCCGCCCTGAGTCTCCGGAGAAGGGTGGCATATAAATCAAACTAATAAAATAAAAATAAATAAATTTGAAGATCTGGGCATAAGTAAGATACATTGATTCACCATAGTATCTATCTATGATAAATACCATAGTACTATCCGCCATAGTACCTGACAGTAGAACAAGAGTAAATGGGTGGACGCTTGTCAAAGGAAGATCCAACCTGGAAATAAGGAAGAATTTCCTGACTGAGAATTATCAAGCAATGGAACAGCTTGCTTACTCAACATTGGAGGTTTTCAAGAAAATATTTCTCTGATATGAGATCTCATATTTTACGCAAGTGGTTAAACTAGAGATCCCTTATAATCCTGGGTTCTATATTATTATTGGACAAATATTTGTGTCTGAGTTTTAATTGTTATATGACTTACAAGATTTAGAAGATGGATGAGTGGTGTATAGGGATGAGTTGGAACTATATGAATACCCAGTTGGGAGATGTCACTCAAGACCATCATGCTGAAGTAGGAAACTAGAAATGCTTTGGGAGCTTCAGTTCACAATCATTTCAAACTCTGAATTCAGGTTTCTTATATCTATCGAACGGAGTAAATAGAGATAAATAACAAATCCTTCTGTTAGGTAATGAAGCCAGTGTACTCTCTCAAATCCTGCAGAAAAATATTCTGAATCTCAGGAAACTGAAGAGATGTCTGGAGTTGGATTCTTCATTACAAAATTTGCCCTTTTTATTTCTGCTTTTGTGTTTTTCAAATAGTAAATGCAGCAGCAGTGACAGCTCAATTTATCATCTATCATCATCATATCAATTTGTCATTATAGAATGGACTATCAAACTTTTTATGTAATGCCATTTTTCTGGGAACATTCACTTTTCTTCCCTATTTTCTTCCCACATGCAAGCTGTATTTACACAACATATTCCTCCATGGTTAACTGAATCTTAGCTTACTAAATCAATCCAAATCCTAAATTTGCACATTGTACCAAGTCATAAACCAATATGTCTGCCTACCATGCTGTCCAAAGGCAGCCATGGCCACCCCACTCTCCTGAAGCAGCTGTTTGATCCCTTGCATTACATACAGGCAGTGGTCAACTTGTTCTTTGAAGCAAGGAATTGGAAAAACAACATGGAGGGAAAGGATTAAAATTACTACCAAAATTATGATGCCACTTCTGTAACTTCTATAGCAGGGCTGTCAAACTCCCGGCCCACAGGCTGGATGTGTCACGCCCATGCCTAGTTTAGTGAAGGGGGGGAAAGTTTCAAAACGTCACATGATGCCACCGTGACAACGTGAGTTTGACACTCCTGTTCTATAGCCTCCAAAGTTTATATAGTTTCTTCCAATCAGCTGGAGCTATGTTACCTTCTCCAAACTTTGATGACTGGCTTTCAAAGCTATTAACAGTGATTCCCTTGCAGTTGGTGCCATTTAGGAAAAAGCAGAAATCATCATGGACCATTAACCAACAATATGCCTAAAAATGGAATCATCAGCATAATGCTAATTATTTTCTGTAATTAGCAAAATTCACAAGATGTATTCTTCACATGAAAGCTGTTGATTTGTAAAATTATACCTAGATGCAGTCTCATTGTAACTGTTCATATTTCTTCTTCATAGTCATAAGTTATTCAGAAGTATTTATTAACAATGCATTTTCACTGGAGGTGTTACTGCTGTTTTTACTAATGAAAGAATAAACCTATTAACTATTCTGCCTAGTAGCTAGCAATTAAAACTTGATGTCCATAATTTTAGAATTATTACTCTGTAGAATTCATAAGAAGTCTTACACATTTTCTATTTCAAGGTTTCCCATATTCATAAGTTTACAGTTACACAATGTACTTTACTAGATGTTTTATACTGCTCCACTTTGAAACCAGAGGTCTGAACATCTGTCTGAAAAGCAGACAAAGGGGATGATATGCAGAAAAGGATTTCTTAATTGGCTTCCTTTCTAGCTTGTTTATACAGGGGTGCTATTCAGCAGGTTCTGACAGGTTCTAGAGAACCGGTAGCAGAAATGTTGAGTAGTTTGGAGAACCGGCAAATACCACCTCTGGCTGGCTCCAGAGTGGGGTGGGAATGGAGATTTTGCAATATCCTTCCTCTAGGAGTGGGGAGGGAATGGGGATTTTGCAGTATCCTTCCCCTGCCACGCCCACCAAGCCACGCCCACAGAACCAGTAGTAAAAAAAATTGAATTCCACCACTGGGTTTATACCTGATAGTCCAGCAGCTTAATCTTGCAGCAAAGTATAGCCCAGAGTCATAGTTTCCTCAAGGTAATGCAGCCTTGCATAGTGATGATGTGGGGTTCTCCTGAATGTCTAGGATTATTACTGAGCAAACAGTAATGAGAAAAATAAGAAGTTGACAGATAGATTTTATGAATAGAGCACTGGTCCTCAGAGGGACTAAAACAGTGTTTTTAATACAAAACTGTCCATCTATTGTTTCCCATCTACTGTGTTTCCCTGAACAATACACAGATGGTGTCCCCGGAAGGGAAAAAGGAGCATCATAAACAAGGGACTAGTTTGCAGTGCTAGTCAAACATCTAAGTAATATCTCTGAAGTAAACTCATTTAAATTTCTTAGGTCAATATCCTTTCGTTGACAAGAAATCATCTTGGCAGTCTACTTCTGGAAGTTTGTGAGGAGAAATTCAATTGTAACATTTTGTTTTGGAAAAGATAGATTGTAAAGCTTTCCACAAGATGCCCAAACTTGCATACTTTGTATTATACTTTGCACTTTATATGCTTAACATATCTATATCCATTTAGTAGGGATGTAAAACCATTGGGCTTTTAAATTATTTTACAGAGCCTAGTTTCTGCCTTCCTGACAAAAAAAAATCTGTTCATTCAGATAATATTTTGAGACATATCTATGGCCATTTCCCCACTATGAACCAGCTTTTTATTTGATTAAGAGCAGGGATCATTGGTGGCATCTAATCAGGCCATCTCACAATTGTCCAAGATAGCTGGTGTCTTAGTGGGAAGGCATTGTCATAGCTTGCAGAAAGTCCCATTTTAAGTTTAACATGTTCAGCTGAAACACCCTGAAATCTGATGAACTAATCATGCAGCATAGTGTTTTAAGTTCCAGGAGCCATTGCAGCACAGAAAAAAAGCAAAGTGAGGGTAGAGAGATGGAGAAAATAGAGAACAGCATGAACGCTCTATTTAAAAGTATTATGTAATAAAGGGTTATAGGTTATAACTTATTCTGGAATCTGTCTTAAAAACAATCTAAGAAAAAACATAAGTTAGCTAATTCTACATTTTGTTTTATTTAAAAGCAAGCAACTTCTTACCTAGAGCTTGCTTACTTAGTAAATCATGTAAATATCCATCTGATTTTAAGATTTTTCTTTGTAAAGCTTTACAAAAGTACTGTATTTTTTTAAAGAAATCAATTATAATCAGATTCCTGCATTTTCTTGATCACACAGGCAGTAACAGCCTCTGAAAAGTGTAGCAAACATCCTGCAACTACTTTGTTTAGTGTGAACCTAGTTTTTAATTTGAGTGTTTTTAGAAATATTTTTCTGTATTTTCAAATGTTTTTTTAAGCAATTTGAACACAGACACAAATCATACTAAAAATGTTAATTCATTTAATACAGCTGTCAACAGACAAATGATTCAATCAAGGCCAAATTTTGGAATTCTTGTTTTATTCCCCACTGCACCACTAGGAGGCAATACTATTCCAGTTACTATTCATATGTCAGAAGAAACGTTTTCTGTTAGGGCAGTTAGCTTTGCACAGCAACAGAAACGTGTAGAAACAAAGCTATGAGTATTGTATTTGTAGAAACCTCTGGAGAAAAAAGTTCTGGAAGTAATATTGGGATAAGAAAGTCTAAGTTACCTAGTGTACCTGTAGGTTAAGGTAGCAAGGAGCATCTGCAAAGGGTGTGGACAGAGCGTGTATCAAGAACCAGGGATTGTAAATGATGAGAAGATGAGACATCATTTGGAGGCATATTATATAAAAACATATAAAGTAAGCATTCCTACACAAAGAGCATAAACCTGCAGATTCCCTTTTCTAATCATCTCTCCATCAATTGACAGATTTGGCCCATGAATCTGTGAATACAAGCTTGAATCTTCTAAGAGAGTTCTTCTCTCTTGTTATAGCCACTTCACTGTTATCACTCACTATCTGAAAATAATGTAAAGTTATAGCTATGTGTTTTAAAATTCCATATGGCTTGGAACTAGACAATTTGTAAATGTCTGTTCTCCTATATGAGCCTGCCCAAGTTTTAACATCCTTGGGAAAATCCCTTCTTGTCTTGCCACATCTTCAGAGGAAATGCAAAAGGGGCTTTTCAGATACAGGTCTCAGGCCCTGGAATGCCTTATTGCAAGCTGTCAACTATCTTTCTACTGTCAAAACCATTTTATCTGATACTCTTGTTGCTTGATATCTAGAATAAGTTTTAAAATGGAAAACGCTACTTGCAATTCAAATATTTTAGTAACAAATAGATGAATCATTGTCTTGAACAATATTTTTAATGGAAATAATACCCAACTGTATTTTAATATGGACATTGTCTTCATTGTCTCTCTGGGAATCTATGCATAATATAATGCATAGTATTATACTAGGCGCAAAAACAAAAGATAATTGAGTAGATTGCAGAAATTTAAGAGCCTCTGATAGGCAGACATCTTTTCTTCCACTATACACTGATCAAAGCAGTTTCACAAGCTTTTGAAGTGGTTCATTTCTCTGAAAAAAAAACCTGTGTGTTCAAAATGGATGACCAGGCTTGAGGGGGAAAAGATTTGCTCATCAGAGGCAGTGGTGAGTCTTAACAAGTTCCTGGAAATCTTCCAGCCATCTTAAAAAAATCCTCTCCACTAAGTTTGAAATATATTTTCCGTAGTATTATTTTTTCCTGGACACAAAGCAGAGAACACTGAATGTTGCAAGAATCTATAACCAAAGCTTGACTGAATCTCATGTGCACCAAACATTGCACACAAAAATATGCAAATAATGCAGTCACTTTCTTTGTGGTTACTTGTTATCAGCAGTAATAGCCAGAGTGTTTGTAGTAAAAGAGTACCTGTTTTTGTTATCAGAAATTCATCTTTCAACAAATCCACTCCTACTTTTGAATGGATTTAAGGAAGCTTAGTGCTGGTTGATGTCAATATTAAAATAGAACAAGAAAGGTAGATACTTGGCATTCCTGAAGCATAATTACAGAGTAAGACTTTGCCTTCTCTTGTCTTCCTGTTGGGACAGCCACATTTTTCTCCCTTCTAATAAAAGATTCTATAATTACAGTTTGGGAATGTTTCATTGTAAACTCACAAACAATTTATTTTTAAAGTCTAGAAAAACATTTTGTAAATTGAAATGCCTTGCATCACAGAAGCTTCAGAATTTTATTCTATAGACCTATCCTTAAATGTGCCTTTTGTTTGCACACGAAAGAATATTCAGCTGTTTCAAATTATTACATTTAAAATGAAAATATTCAAAGGAAAGCCTTAGAAGAAAAATGACTTTTAATAAGATTTATCACTTTAATTGAATTGAATTCAATTCAATTCAAGCTAGTGAACAGTTCTCATAGTTGCTCTAGGTTCTGTATAACTCAGTGGAATTTACTTCTAAGAATAATTACGCTAAATTTTCTGATCTTTGCTGTGCCCCTATTTTCTGAGATTTATAGCCATGTATAGTTATTTCCAGTGGTGGGTTGCCCCCAGTTCGGACTGATTCTATAGAACCGGTAGTAAAACCGGCAGGAGGCTATGCCCACTAACCCCAACATCATCAGGACGCTTCTGCGCATGTGCAGAAGAGTGTGTGCATGCATGAGCGAAGCAAGTAAGTGCGCACCGCCCCATTGCGAACCCGTAGTAAAGGTAAGTAGAACCCACCCCTGTTTATTTCAAGCAAACATTAACTTTTATTTGATTTATTTACAGACTCTTTTTTATCCCAAACATTTGATCAATAGATGGGGCAGCTAACAAATAGTAATTTAATCACAGTTTAACTAAAAAAAATAATCAACAATAGTTTTAAAAGTATAACAAAAATATAAACAATAAACGTGTTCAAAATCCAGGATTCATGACTCCCATGGAATTAAAATTTGGCAAATTTTATAAAACATTTTATGACATCAAAATATCATAAAATAGTGAATCACATAATTCAGAATGTGATATTTCCTGTACTGATTTCTGACTATGCTATAGTTTTTCAACACAAATGTATTCCAGTTTTTCCTGTGAAGCAGTACAGAACTCTATCACTGTCTCATGGCCCCAAAACTGTTGCACTAAGTAATGCACCAGGATTTCCTTCTCTTTCATTTTTGTGACTAGAATTATCTAAATGTGGAGCATCGCTTGAGATAAGAGTGAAGTGTTATCAGATTTCATAGAAATAATTCCAGTGTTTCCCCACAATACCAGTATTCCTCAACTTATGACCAGTTTCTTAACACCATTTAAAATTATGGTGCATCTCCACCCCAAAAGCTATTTATGAGCGAGTACCTAAAGTACAAATAATGCAACACACCTCTGATTGTTTGGCATTATGAATGAAAGCAGAGACACTACAGTGCTGTCTATCCCACCCCCATCTTTCCCCACTAGGTTCCTGCAGGCCTTTCACTCCCTCATTGAGTTCTCGTAGGCTTTCCCCCTCACAGAGGCCATTCTCTCCCCCACCAGGCCCACACAGGCCTTAGGCCTCATTCTCACGCCACCAGGACCCATACCTGTTGTGATCGCGGCGGCCCGACAACTGGGATGCTGCCAGCGGATTGGACAGAGGGGTGTGGCTAGCGCACGGGGAGAATTACAGTATCCTTACTGGTTAACTTGGTGACAACTCGGGTTATAAAACAGCTGTCAGTTGAGGGAAGTTCCGTTCTGTTCTGACATCTTCGTTTGGGGTTTGTTAAGGTAAATAAACTGTCTCGTTATGCCTTTATCGCCTCATTAATGTCTCAACCGACTTCAGAACACTGGCGACGAAGGTGTTGGATTGCCACTTTACACCTTACTGAGACACGATTGATAGGCTGTCATGGCCCCCCCTACTTTTGCCCCTTATAATGAGCTCGCTGAGACGTGGGATGCCTATTTGGAGAGATTCGAATGCTTTCTGGAAGCTAACGATTTTACCGATCTCTCCAGTGGAAAGAAGAGGGCACATTTCTTAAATGCGTGTGGCCCTGAGGTGTTTGCTACTGCCCGGGTGTTATTTGCACCCGCCCCTGTGCACACCGTTTCCTGGGAATCACTACGTGAGAAGCTGAAGAGCGATTATTCCCCAGCCCCTTCTAAATTCGCCCAGCGTTTCAAACTGTGACAAGTTATGCAGCAGGAGGGGGAGTCAGTGAATCGGTTCATGGCTCGTCTGAGAACAGCTGCCCTGGATTGCGAATACAGGGATTTAGATGATGCTCTGGTGTTGCAGCTGGTGTGCGGAGTCAGGGATATTCGCCTTCCACGGCGTTTGTTGGCCAAGAAAAATCTAGATTTGCAAACCGCTATTGAAGAAGCTCAGGTGGCGGAAATGTCAGAGAGATCCACTGCGGACAACAGGAAGTCGTTTCCTGTGCCATCCCAGGCGGCGGCCTCCATTCACCAGCAAGATATCGCTACAGACGACTCCACAGAGGAGGAGGAGATGGATGTCAGCCGCCTGCGGTCGTCCAAAGCCCGTCGGAGCAGCCCCCGGGGGAAGGCGGAGCCTCAAGCCGACTGCCTCAGTTGCGGAGAGGGGCACGCCAGAGCGACCTGTCGTTTTAGGTCAGCTGTGTGCCGTGGTTGCGGCAAACAGGGGCATATCGTTAAGGTCTGCCGCTCCAGGGGTAAATCGTCAGCTGCATTGAAGCCTCGCCGCCTGGGGAAGGATAACTATTTTTCCATCTTCCGCGCCCGCAGCATTGATGAGGTGACTGCCAGTTCCTGCACAACGAATGGTTCCAAGCTCTCAATGACAGTTAAAATAGAAGGCGTTGCCTGTCGGATGGAATTGGACACTGGGTCCGTGAAATCCATAGTGTCCTGGGGGGTGTTGAGACGATTGCTTCCAACCATCACAAAGGATCAGTTACAACGGTGCCCAATCAGATTTCGGGACTACCAGGGGAACTTTATCCCAATTCTGGGACAGGGCCGTTTCCTGGTAGAAGCAGATGGTTTTGTGGGGCATTTACCTTTAATTGTCGTAAAAGGGATCCTGCCTACTTTATTAGGCATGGATTGGTTCAGGGCACTGGGGCTGCAAATTTCTGGGATACATACAACCTCGGTTCTGGGGGCGGATGGCCTGTTCAATGAATTTGCGGATGTTTTCAAGGGTACCTTGGGAAAATATGTGGGGTCTCCTATTTTCTTGAACCTGGATCCTAACGTAGCACCCATACGGCTTAAGCCGCGCAGAGTCCCCCTAGCTCTTAGGCCTAAGATAGATGCAGAGCTGGACAAGCTCATTGCCCAAGGGATCCTGGAGCCAACTGACCATTCCAAATGGGAGACACCCATAGTGGTCCCCATTAAGCCTGACAGCTCCATGAGAATATGTGGTGATTTTAAATGTACATTAAATAGGGCCATGCAAGCTAATCCCTATCCTGTCCCTGTAGTACAGCATCTGCTACACTCCTTGGGGCCTGGGTCCATTTTTGCCAAGTTAGATTTGGCCCAAGCATATCAGCAGCTTCCGGTGGACGACGCCTCGGCCGAGGCTCAAACCATCGTCACCCACCGGGGAGCTTTCAAATGCCGGCGCCTGCAATTTGGTATATGCGTTGCCCCTGGTCTTTTTCAAAGTCTCATGGAGCGACTGCTCCATGGCCTACCAGGAGTTGTGCCCTATTTCGACAATGTGCTCATCTCCGCTTCTTGCCAGGATGAGCTCATCGACCGAGTTAGGGCTGTACTTCTCCGTTTTCGGTCCTGCGGTCTCAAATTAAAGAGGTCCAAATGTGTCATCGGGGTTCCCAATGTTGAATTTCTAGGCTATCTGATAGATGCTAGAGGTATCCATCCTACCCCGTCCAAAGTAGCTGCCATAAAACACGCCAACACGCCCTCTTGCCGTGCAGAATTGCAATCTTTTCTGGGGCTATTAAATTTTTATAATGTGTTCCTTTCCCCACAAGGCTTCTGTGGCTGAGCCCCTTCATAAATTACTGGCCAAGGATACTCCTTGGTCCTGGGGCCATGTGCACGACCGCGCATTCAAACTGGTGAAAGAATTACTCTCCTCCTCTGCGGTATTGGTGCATTACAATTCTGCCCTGCTCCTCTTACTGACTGCTGATACCTCGCCCTATGGTGTTGGGCTGTGTTGAGCCATCGCCTCACCAACGGGTTGGAGGCTCCCATAGCGTATTATTCAAGAACGTTATCCACCACTGAACGTAGGTATAGCCAGCTTGACCAGGAGGCTTTAGCCGTTGTAGCATCAGTGAAACGTTTTCACAACTACCTTTATGGCAGGCCTTTCAAGATAATAACTGATCATAAACCACTACTGGGACTGTTGGCAGGTCACCGCCAGACTCCCCAGATTTTATCTCCCCGAATGGGCCGGTGGGCTGTGTTCTTGGCTGCGTATAATTACACCTTGAGTTACCGCCCGGGGAAACTGATTACCCATGCAGATGCCCTGAGTCGCTGCCCCTTGCCGGCGCCTGTGTCTGACCCTGCTCCTGCTCTACCGGTACTATTAGTTAGTGAGGTCGCTTTACCAGTGACCGCCACCGACATCGCCGCCCATTCCCGCCGTGATAGAATCCTGTCCCAGGTCCTGAAGTGGGTAATCAGAAGCTGGCCGTTGGAACAGGTGCCCAGTCAATTTGACCCATACCGTGCACGTCAGCACGAGCTGTCTGTGCAACTGGGGTGCCTCCTCTGGCGAAATAGGGTGGTGGTACCCCCGGATCTGAGGGTTAAGGTGCTGGAATACTTGCACGCTGGACACCCCGGCATCGTCCGGATGAAAGAGTTGGCCCGCAATTATGTCTGGTGGCCGGCAGTAGACAGGGAAGTCTCGGATTGGGTGGCGCACTGTCCTGCCTGTCAGGGGTCTAGGGCGGCGCCACCGTCCTCACCTCCCCGGGAATGGGACACCCCTAGAGGGCCCTGGTCTAGACTTCATGTAGATTTCGCTGGCCCCTACATGGGCAGGAGTTTCTTGATAGTGCTGGATGCCCTGTCCAAATGGGTTGAATTGGAACTAATGAGCTCCACGACCTCCGAGGCGACCATCCAGGTACTGCGCCGCCTTTTTGCCACCCATGGAGTTCCTGACGAGATTGTAACAGACAACGGACCACAATTCACGTCTGCCACGTTCCAGTGTTATCTAGCCAGTTTGGGCATTCGCCACGCCCCGGTGGCCCCTTACCATCCAGCGGGAAATGGGTTGGTAGAACGGGCCATGCGGTCGGCCAAAGAGGCCCTCGCCCAGCTATCCCCAGCAACCTGGCAAGAAAAGGTGGCTGCCTACCTAACTGCCCAGCATACGACCCCCTGCCCAACAACGCACAGAAGTCCCGCTGAAGTATTGATGGGACGGCGCCTGTGAACAGCCCTAGACCATTTACACCCCAATTATGCCCCTGTAGGATCCCAGGAGCGGGACAGGGGGGCAAGGGTTTTTGTAGAGGGTGATACAGTTTTTGCACGAAATTTCGGGGGGAAGCCTCGCTGGCTACCGGGAATAGTTAGTGCTGTAACCGGCCCCTGCTCTTACAGGATATTGTTGAATGATGGCCGGGAGTGGCGTCGACACGTGGACCAATTACGGAAGCGACCGCCAACGCCCCCGAGCGTGCAAGAGGAGCGGCCCGTTTCCGTGGGCCCCCGAACTGGATCTACCCTTCTGCCTCCTAAAGCGGTAAACCCACCACTGTCCTCACCGGAACATCTTGAGTTGGAACGGGACGTACCGGTTGCGGGCATTCCAGCCGACGAAAAGGAGAATCCAACCGTAACGTCAGCCCCGGAATTTGAACCAGCTGCCATCGAGCTGGCACCTGCACTAAGACGTTCAACTCAAGTGCACAGGCGCCCAGAGTATCTAAAGGACTATGTATGTTATAGCCGGGGATGAAGGAGTGTTGTGATCGCCCGGCAACTGGGATGCTGCCAGCGGATTGGACAGAGGGGTGTGGCTAGCGCGCGGGGGAGAATTACAGTATCCTTATTGGTTAACTTGGTGACAGCTTGGGTTATAAAAGAGCTGTCAGTTGAGGGAAGTTCCGTTCTGTTCTGACATCTTCGTTTGGGGTTTGTTAAGGTAAATAAACTGTCTCGTTATGCCTTTATCACCTCATTAATGTCTCAGTTGACTTCAGAACAATACCTTCCTCACCTTTTGAAGAGCGGGCCTGCACTAGGCCACCCAGGGCCTCCTCCATCCAAAGCATCCCTTGTTCCACTTAATGGCCCACACATTCGTTTAAGGGCCACATCAGGGAGAGCAGAGAGTAGAGATAGTTAAGCTAGGCTTGTGATGGCAAACCTATGGCATGTGTGCCGGAAGTGGCACACAGAGCCATCTATCCAGGCACGCCAGCCGTTGCCTGTTGCTCTTTCGGGTTCTGGCACACACATGTGCGCCGGCCAGCTGGTCTTTGCACGTGCAGGAATGCCGGAGCCTAGAAGAGCAGCTCCTTGGCCCACAGGCGTGCACAGGAAAGCTGAAATTCTGGCTTCTGGCATGCGCATGCACACCAGCCACCTTGTCTTCATGCATGCGCCAGAAACCAGAAGACCAAGTGACTGGTGTGCATGTACATGCAAGAAACCAGAAGCTCAGCTTCCCAGCGTACGCATGTGTGCCATGGAACTGGTCTTCTGGGTTCCGGTGCTCCCACACATGTGTGCTGGGGAGCTGCTCTTCCAATTTCCAGCGCTCCCCTGCACCGGCACCCATGCTCCCATTTCGGCACTTTCCGGTGCTGAAAAGATTGGCCAACAGCTGTCATGACACGTGACCATAATAGTCAGGCTTCATTATGGTCATATGTCAAGAATTATCTGTATGGCTTGGTTGGTAGTTATTCTAATGAGATAATAATAATAATAATAATTATTATTATTATTATTATTATTATTTTATTTATATACCGCCTTCCTCCTGAAGGACTCGGGGTGGTGTACAGCCAATTAAAACATAGACAATATCATAGTTAAAATTAATTAAAATCATAAAATGTTACATGGGCGTAACGAGGTGCGCCCATAACCACCTGCGCGGCCACATTCTGGACCAGTTGGAGCCTCCAAGTGCTCTTCAAGAGGAGCCCCATGTAGAGAGCATTACAGTAGTCCAGATGGGAGGTGACGAGGGCGTGAGTGACCGTGCGCAAGACATCCTGATCCAAAAAGGGACGCAACTGGCGGATCAGGCGAAACTGATAAAAAGTCCCCCGGCTACGGCCGTCATGTGCTCTTCTAAAGACAGCCGTGAGTCCAGGAGGATGCCCAGATTGCGAGCCCTCTCTGTGGGGGGCAAAGATTCACCCCCAATAGTCAGCAATGGCACCAGCTGACTATACCGGGACGCCAGAAGCCACAGCCACTCGGTCTTGGAAGGGTTGAGCTTGAGCCTGAGCCTATTTTTCCCCATCCAGACCCGCACGGCCTCCAGGCAGCGGGACATCACATCAAGGGCATCATTGGGGTGGTTTGGGGTGGAGATGTACAGCTGGGTGTCATCAGCGTACTGGTGGACTCTCACCCCAAAACCACAGATAATCTCACCCAGCGGCTTCACATAAATGTTGAACAGAAGGGGCGAGAGGACCGATCCCTGCGGCACCCCCCAAGCGAAGCGTCTCGAGGTCGATCTCTGCCCCCCTGCCAACACAAACTGCGAGCTGTCGGAGAGGTAGGAGGAAAACCACCGTAACACGGTGCCTCCAATTCCTAATACCCTCAACACTGCAGCATGATACCATGGTTGATGATATCAAAAGCCGCTGAGAGATCTAATAGGACCAGGACAGAGGAGCAACTCCTGTCCTGAGCCCTCCAGAGATCATCAACCAACGCGACCAATGCCGTTTCTGTGCTGTACCCCTGCCTGAAGCCCAACTGGTACGGGTCCAGATAGACAGCTTCCTCCAGGTACAGGGGTAGTTGTCATGCCACCACACTCTCAACAACCTTCGCCACGAAACGAAGGTTGGAGACCGGACGATAATTTACTAATATAGCCAGGTCCAGGGATGGCTTCTTGAGGAGGGGCCTCACCACCGCCTCTTTCAAGGTGGCGGGAAAGGCACCCTCACTCAAGGAAGCATTTATAATCCTCTGGAGCCAGCCTCGTGTAACCTCCCGGGAGGCCAGTACCAACCAGGAGGGAACGGGTCCAATAAACATGTGGCAGCACTAAGCCTACCCAGAATCCTGTCCACGTCCTCGGAAGCCACAGGGTCAAACTCTTGATGATCTGCCATTTAGTTATGTAGCTAGATGATGTGGGACAAGCAATGCTTAATGTACCTTTCTAACCTGCTCTCTCATGCAAGAGTCGGCCGCACCATCCTACAAAGGACTGCCCAATCTCCCTGGATGCTGCCAGACATCCCTGCTGCCCCGGGTACAGAGATAAATGACCACTGGTCAAAACCTACTAACATTTGTGATTACAACTGCCAGTGGTCATCTGCACCTGTTGTATTAAGTTTGGGCTGAGATGAATCACACAATAAAAATTGGTGAGTAATGGAATTTTTAGTGGAATAGCCATTGCATAATCCCGTTCTCTTGGCAGAAGAGACCTTAACCCAGTGGCGTGAACAGATGTTATGGCTTGAGACCTCTTCTCTTGCAATAGATGGCCAGGATGTCTTGTGTTTTTAGCACTTCACATCATCTGCTCAACTTGCCTTCTTGATGCTTGAATTGTTGATTGGTCTTCTCTGCTCAATCTATCAGGATAAATTTCATATTCTGGAATAGACAACCCTCCTACCTCTCTATAGGTCAAAGTCCTGTCAGTTATCCTTACCTAGGTTTGGCCTGTGTACTATGATGGTTTACTGGGATGTGGCCACAGGTGAGAGCTAAGCACCAGATGAGGACCAAAGCTGATGAAGCAATGCTAAAAAGAAGATAGCAGGCCCACTCCACTAGAGGCATTATCTTTCCATAGACATACTATACACTCCAATATTCTATGAAACTATTATAAATAATGTACTCCCAAAATATCAAATATAGTACAAGAAAGTCCCAGGCTTTATACTGTATAATTAAATTTTTAGCCATGAGGATTTTTCTCCCAGAAGTCTTCACAGTATTCATCCATCCATTCATACACATACAATAGATGTTTTTAAAGTCCAATGAGCATTTTTTAAAAATATGTACAATACAGTAATTAGAGAAGTATTAATAACGTGAAACCAAGGGCCAACAAATTAAGCTAATTAATCAAGAATAACCTATAACATGGATGGATAAAAGTTCCCAGAGAAAGGGAGCTTCACAGCTCAATTGCTGTTTCCAATGGCCAAGTACATGTCTGACAGTGGCAGGATGACAGAAAAAGCTGGGCATGTCCTACTATTTTTTTTTTGTACCTGAGCTCCAGGTATATTTAGCTTGAAAAGTGAGCAAGGAAGAGATTGGCTGAGCAAGGGAAGCTTAGGGACTTGTAAAAACCAGTTTGTTATCTATACATTTGGGGAAAATAAATGGTTCTTAATTTTTATTTAATAGGCATAAAATCTCTGGAGGAGAATAAACACCTTATCCTCTCCTGATTCCAAACCAAACATGCCTAATTCAGTTGATTTGGGGAGCCCTCAGAAAAAGCTAGGACAGCCCTAGAACTAGTGAAACTGGTTTTTGCAGCCTTTATCTGTTAATCAAGTCATGATTTGATTTACTGATTACTTTTCTTTGGCTGTATCATGCTGGGCATGGCTCTTCTGCTGGCCTCATGATGAAATGGTTGTTTTTCCTTCCTGAAAGAGCTAGTCACTGATGTGATGTTGCTGGTAAGATCTTACTAGAGGCCCCACAAATTGCTTTGCATCTGCATCTTCATGACCACCTGAAGATTGTGAAGAGAAACGTCTGAAGGACAATGAGCAACACCAGGATCTACTGATTCTTTGCTTATTCCTTGAGACGTATGGGGGGGGGGGAAGCAGTTTTATAGTTGCGAATATGGGTGGCAGGATGGGCAGATAAGGCCAAGAGAGTGAATTTATGATGAAGAGACCATTGCTTCCCTCTCTTTTCCCTCCCCACAGCTCTCTTGATCCTATGCAAATTGGAGAGTTCGCCACTTGGGAGAAGGGTGCAATGACCAAGCTCATTTGTGCATATTTAAATATCTAAATTATTGCCAGTTTAACTCTAGTGAGAAATAGTGGGATTAGTGATGTTCATCAAACAAGGTGAGGATTAGAACAAAGACACCTTTTGCTAATTGAAAGAAAATAACTTTGCTAAAGGCACTCCAGGGACTAATCTGTTTGAGGAATTTTGCTTTGACCCCTTATGATTTCTACATATCGCATATTTAGCCATGGTTTATGCACCATGCTAAAGATGTGATAGGATTTTCACACTAAACTCTAAATCATGGTTTACAATCCAAAATGACTCACAAAATATCTCTTTATGGCATGAACCAGGGTTCTGCATATAGTATATGATATTGGGGCATAAAACAGTTAATTTTCATATTTTGAAAACTTACAAGAAAAATTACTGATCTCTCACTTTCGTCCAAATAAATATTATATGCAAATCAAACTTTTATTAGAGACGTGGTGTTGCAGTGGTACTGCAGGCTAAGTCACTGCTCATTCCAGGAGTTCAATTCTGAGCAGCTCAAGGTTGACTTGGCCTTCCATCTTTCCTGTTGGTAAAATGAGGACCCAGATTGTTGGGGGCAATATGCTGATTCTGTAAAACACTTAGGGCTCTAAAGCACTATGAAGCTGCATGTAAGTCTTATTGCTATTGCTATTAAGCAAAAATATGAGAGGCACAGGACCTTATTCAGCTTGTTTCTTTGTAAAGAAGTCACTGAAATTTGATGGCATTTCTGTAATATAAACTATGTATGCAATCATATATTTGTACAGGCTGAGCACAAGGATTGGCAATTTTAACATTCTTATATTTTCTGGTTCTGCATCTTTTTTTAATCATTAACCTCATAAAATTTGCTGTAAAGGCAGTTCGCTGTCTGCTTTCAGTCTTAGTTCCTCTATAGGCTGCTTTTAAAATTACAGAAAAGGCTGGCCTAATGGTTCCATAAGATTTTTTAAGAATAGCCATATTGGGTCTCCTGAGAAAAATGAATGAAATTGTCCTACTAAGTTACAGTTTGGATTTAGTAAATATCCCTATTCAAATTTTTCATTTGGGGGCAAATGAGAGGGAGTCACAGCCCCAGGATATTTTGATCCCTGCAGCAAAGGACAAAGGTTTCCTTGTATTCAATTTAGAAAAAGTGCCTGGATTGGCAGATGCATTTCAGTTCAACACCTAAGCAGTAGGATGAGTTTCTTTATTTCTCTTAGCTACCTTGAAGGGTTTAGAATAGAACATCTGGTGTACAGAATGTGCTTTTTTCCTGAATGGCTGGCTGTCACTTCCTGCTCTACGCCTGCTCCTGCCTTACTTTGTGTAATGATAGGCCCTACCTACTCTCCTTGTTAAGTCTTAAAATGGATGACCTCAAAAATCACAAACTGAAGAAGAATGACAGAGTAGGCAGGGATTCTGTTATTTATATGTCTGCCCAAAACAGTAACTTCCTGTTATCTATCAATCCACCGTAAAGAAACTCGTAAGAGAGTTAGTCCATTTTGTCTACTAAGCAAGCTTAGTGCTGTTTTTTAAGCAAACAGGAAACAGTTTGATAATAGGTTGGAGTTTTAGTTCCAACCAGCCCACCATGCTTTTCAGAGACTCACTTTTTCCCATCCCGGGCTACATCTTCCTTTTAACAGGAGAGGCCCCAGACTGTCTGTAGAATCTTTACCCTGCAAATGATGTTAGATCCCTCAGCCCTCATCCTCCCATGCAGGTGGGACTGTCTCACAAAACCCGTATGGGAGCGCTATGCTCTTTCCCATGCTGACGTTTCACTGGAGGATTTCTGTAGCAGCCTCTCAAAACAGCAGCCTTTTGCCAGACAGGGCCTCTTGCCAGACAGCAGCCTTTTGCCAGACAGGGCTACTCTTTCCAAAGTTACGTTGAAGTTAATGTGCTGAAAGGCTGGGTACAAAATTAGGATCAGAGGTGAATGGCCCCTGCACGTGCACTTCCTCGTGTTGCTTTCCATTTAATACCGAACTGGACTCCCGTGGAAAAGGCCGGGACACACCAAGCGCGCCAAGAACGGCTTCCTGTCCCTCCTCGCGGAGGCGGCACGGGTTCACGAGCGGGAGGAGCAGCCGGCACCGCCCGCACCTGGCAACCGCAGGCAGCTGGCAGTGCTGCCCGGCGCTACGGGAGGGACGGGGAGCGGGCCCGCCGAGGTCTCGCGGGATTTGTCGCCCCCAGGCCGGCCCCCATTCCCGTGTCTGGCGGGCGGGACGCAAGGAAGAGGAAGCACGAGCAGACCAGGACCAGACCGCCAGCGAGCGCTGCGGACGGCGCAGATTTGGCGGGCTGCTGTTACTGCTGCTGCCACCACCACGGAGCGAGCCCGACTCCTCCTGCCCGAGTCGCGCCGTGCGAATGCTGATGGGGAGCTGCCGAGTCCGGCCTGAGCTTGGCGGCTGCTAGAGCGTGAGGCCCGGGAGGCTCAGGAAGGAGCGGCGGCGGCGGCGGGGTTGCAGCCCAGCCGGGCTCGCACAGCATGGGTAAGGCGGGAGAGGAGGGAGCCTTCGCTCCATTGCTCCGATGGAATGACCTTTCCTTCCTGTCCTTTGGGGCGGGGGTCGCCCCAGAAGTCCGCCTCGTTTCCTCCTGGGAGCGTAGAACAAACGCCCCGCAAGATGGTTCGTCCCTCCGTTCCTCCACCTCCGCAGCCCTCACTCAGGACTGGCGTGGTGGTGGGGGAGGACGACCACAGGAACCCCTCCCGGCGCTCCGTAAAATGTTACGCTGGTCTCTTCCCTCCCTCCCTCCCTCCCTCCCTCCATTCTTGGCTGGTTTCGCCCTCTTCCCCCAAGCCAGACCTAAATAGGATGGGGAAAGTGGCTTTTTTTTGCGGTTCACCCCTCCTCCAGCATCAAAGGTTTCAACTAGTCCCTGGGCGCTAACGCTGGCGGAGTCGCATATTTTCTCATCCTGGAAGACTCCAGAGTATCCAATTAGTCATAATTACGCGAACAGGTAGGATAGGGGACAGGAAGTTTGAATGGGCTTCCTCCCAAATTAAGGCTAGAAAACTGTAGTTGACTTCCTGGTTCTTATAAACTTTTTCCTATATTTAGAAAATACGTAGGAACTTTTATATCCTACTGACTGCTATTGATTTTATTTACGTTGGAAAGTGATGGGAAAGGAAACTCTCATTTATTGAGGTGAGCGTGCTTTAATATTATGGCCTGGTTTTTGTTTCAGGTGGAAGCATGTTTGGACTAGTGAAAATCTGTTGCTGTTTTGCAAGGCACTGTGGTTGAGAGTCTCTAGATTTTTGTTGGATTACAGTTCAGACATTGTGTACATTTGCCTTACTTCTGTGCTACGCAGATCAATGTTATGATAAATTGTACTCCGGAGTATATTAAAAGAGTGATATGCTTTTATGTATTGGGTTTTTTGTATCGGTTTCTTTAAAATAAAGTGAAAGAAGATTGCTCATTTTTTTCCTGCAAGTCATATACAGCCTGAAAATATATGTGCTTCTTTAAAAATACCATATAATTTAATTTATCCAGTGTGACTATTCCTGAGTATATGGTGTTTTGATTGTGGAAATCATTGCCAGAAATATAGCACCTCCCCTCTCCATGTTGAGGAATATACACTCTGTAAGTTGCTAAGTAATGAATGCATTTCAGTGTTAATAAAAACAAAAAGTATACATAATTGAAACAAGAATATTAGATCTCTGGGAAGGTCTGCAATGGACCAGCTGGATTTGTAACTTTATTTTTATTTGTGGGAAATAAAATTCTATGTAGATATTTTTTCTGATGAAGAATGAAATATACAATACATTTACAGGAGAATAGATATTTTTTGAAAACAAAGTACCGGTACTTGATTTATTGCTACATAACAAAAACCAACTGTTATAATTGGAGGAAGTGGTAGTGGCTGCTAAAACCTAAATCCTGTTTTGGTTATTAATTAGCAATTGCTTCAGGACTACTTTTAAAGTTGTTTTCTCTGGAAAAATTATGTAATGTTGCTTGATAATATTTCCGGAAAGGTTTTTTTTATTCCCAGTTAGGAATGACATGTGGTTACCTATGGACTTTACTTTAAACGTGATTGTTTATAAATTGGTATTGGTGTAGCAAAACCGAATTTTTTTTATGATAAATTCTATAGATTTTTTTTAGTGCAACAGTAGTAGTATTAAATGTGTAAATGCTCATAGTTACATGCTGTTTCTTGAAGGCTTTTTGTGCATGCAAATATACTCTTCTCTGTTTAATAATTCACACATATATTTTAGCTAGTTTCTCATATATTCAGTGTATTTCTTGACGATCTATTGTATGTATTGTTTGCAAAGACAGATGTTCCAATCCAAAAGTATTCATATGTAGGGCTGCCTAGTGATACAATCCATATATGGCTAAGATACTTGGTTCAGACAAGCAAAATCCTCCATTGTGATCATTCTTGTATAATATCCTGTATAATTAGATGGAGTTGAATATATAAAGTATGCTTCCGTACACGGAAAGGAAAACATTCTGTAAATATATACTGATGTGGAAGTGCTTTCAAAATGCACTTAAGCTTGTTTGTCTGGTCTCAAAATTATCTTATCCTGCCTTATTTGAAATTGAGTAACATCTGGCTCTTACACTTTCTTCAGTATCTTAAATATGATCATTATTTTGATAGAACATAAAATGAAAAACACTATTCATTATACATAATAACTTGAAAGCCCTCCTGCTATGCTTCATGTACTAGCATGAATTGATAAATTTGATAAGAAAGATATCAGTACACTTAAACGTAAAAGTTGAGGGAACAACAAGGTAAATCCTTTACCGTCCATGGCAAAGACTAGGATAGATGGTTTGGGATAGTGGTGACCTGTTTTTCGTTCAAGTATTAAGTATATATATGTTTTACAATTATTGATTTTAAGGAAGGAAGATGTGTTCACCACTGTAAGGTTGCTCTATGTCACGGATCTTATCCAAAGCCACTCCTAGAAAATTAACCCTAGTAGAATACATGTCTACTATTTTTATGAATTTTAACTGGAACCTTTCAGATGGCCATTCAACTGACTTTTTTCCAATGCTAGAACCCCCTTAATGCTCATCAAGTAATGATAAGTTCCATTCTACTGAATTCAACCCACTACTTAAGCCTGTCTAAATCTTTCTCTCTTCTCCCAGTTTTGTGTTTTAAGAGCATGTTAATTTGTTAGAGTTTTTAATATGTTGGGCTTTTTAATGCATTGATACTAATTCAAACCTCTAGATCTATGCTAAGTAATGCTGATTTTTACTTTTTATAAAATCATTGAAATTCGATAAATGGGTTTCTGTGGGAAACTTTTAGTTAAAAAAGGAAATTGGTCCCCCATTTTTCCAAATGGTTTTTGCCCACAAGGCAGAAGGATGGAGGTCCTAAACCGTTTTCTTCCGGAAGCTTTTGGGCCTTTCACACTCTAGCTGCTACCACAATGAAAGGGTTGACTAGTGATTTTCTGAAGAAAAAGTTCCTGTCCTTTATTTACCTGTTCCGAACTTTAATTAGAGGACATGGGGAACAGTAATAGTCCTATGTTTTTCATATTTTAAAGGGATCAAACCTTGTTTAATTTCCGTCAGAAGAATGGACTAGAGAATTTTACTATTGTAAATGACCCAATAATATCTCCCATGTGGGGATGTGGATTGACAATCTTGTCATGAGAGTCTGGCTAGCAGACTACATTATCAGTGCTAATAACTATCTTATTTATACCAGAGTTCAGTCATATATGCATATATTAAATATAAGATACAGTGATAATGAAATAGAAGTTTAGAACGTAAGGAGACAAAACACTGGATTAGCAAAATAGGTTAATTTCCTCGTGACAATGTCAAAAGGAGTTCCTGAAGAAAGGTATCCAGGAGAATGTTCAAGAACTGTGGTATCACCAGTGTTTAGACTTGCTATCTTCACAAAGAATGTCAGAATGGGTTTCTGATCTCAAAAATATAGACAAGTACATATAGGTATCGGCTTAATAAGACATTCTAGACCAGTGATGGCTAAGCTTTTTGCCATCGTGTGCCAGGAGGGGGGGAGGTTCGCGCGTGTGGGTGCCCACACCCATAATTCTATGTGCCCCCCTGCGCATGTGCGCACAACCTCCTCCCCCCCGCTCCTGGCACGCGATGGCCAGGAGCGGCAACCTCCTCCCCCCCCTGGCACGCGATGGCCTGGTAGGTCCATTTTTCTTTCTTACCTGGCTCCAGACCCTCTCTATGCATCTGGGAAGGGCAAAAACAGCCTTTCCCACTCCCTCGGAGGCCTGAAAGGGCCCATTCCCAACTCCCGGTGGGACAGGAAGTGAGGTTTTTTTGTGTCCCCAGCCTCCAGAGCCTCTCTAGCTGAGCTGGCGTGCCCACTGATATGGCTATGCATGCCACAGGTTCGCCATCACGGTTATAGACAATCTCAATTCAGTGTAGGCCACAAACAGGCTAATTGCAGTTCCTGAACTATCTTTACAATTAGTTTCATGTATCATCATTAGCTATGGACAATTCTAGTGCTCAAATATGAATAATCATCGGGAGTTCTGGGAAATTTTTAAATCTAGCAAGTTCTGCAACCATGTTTATACAATGTTGTAAAGTTCTGGTGATAGAAAATTGTTTACATTTTAATGATTTTTTTGTCCCTAATCTTTCAGGTTTTCATGGAACCTTAGTATTCCATAGAACACTGAAAAAAAAATGGGTAAGCCATGCCAGTTTCATATTTCGGAGATGCACTTATATTTGGATAACATCAGTCACCCATTTAATATTCATCGGCAGTGAAACTTGAAACTTAACATTATTATATCCAAATACAGCATAGAACAATGCAATTAAAAAAAAACAACTTCACATAGTAAGAAGGGGGAAGTGTACAAAACCAATCACAATTATAGCCAAAATTCCCATAATAGATACTAAAAACCAGAGTAATAAAACTCTGGACTAGTGGGGATATAAAATCCATATTGCTACTGTGCAGTTATTTTCCTTCTCCATCTGGGTAATATTTGGTGTTTGGCCTTAGTGGGATCCAGTTTCCACTGCTTGGATCAAGAGGGTGAAAAATATTGCAGCTCAGAAACAGCAAAAGGATCAGAAGTAGAGTAAGAACTTCAGTATTTGGCCAATAATCATGTCAGGATTTTTCCTATAGTCTAGGCTTGTAATCTTGTCATACACTTCCCTGCCATCTTACAGTTCAGAGGAAAGTTTTAAAAACTTTTTTAAACGTTTCTTCCCTATATACATTCATTTCCTGCTTTTCCTGTTTCTGTGCATGCTTTTATCTACTATTCTCCCATGTTTCTTTATCCGGGTAGATCTCCCTTTTTAAGGGAGTTAAAGCATTCAGTGATGTGGTGTCTTCATCAGGAAATACAAAATAGAATAATATAAATTAGTAATAGTGAAAATAAGAATAGAATAGTGAGATGCCAGAATTTTAGAATCTTATTTTAAATATTTCCATTCAAAGTTTGAAGACTTTAATGTTTTTCAAAACATAAATAGCACCACAAAAGTAGTATCAGAAACTACCCTTGATATTCATTTATTTTCTGAAGTTTCTAGAGAATTGATGCAAAACAACAAGATTTTTGGGCAGGTTGGTAATTGCCTTTGCAGTAATATTAACTGGTTTCCAAGAAATACATTAGCATGTACTTAATAACTGTATTTTGTGGGGGGGAAATTAGTATAAAAATGAATGGGTTCCTTGATTTCAGTTGGAAAACAGAAGAAAGAGGAAAGTGTGAGTTGGGTTTAGCCATATTAGTATTAAATCAGGCTTATCCAGGAGATATCCAAATGGAAAATGATTGACTTGAAACCAGACCTTCCTTAGCTTTATTAGAAAATCAGGGAAAAAGAGCACCATTTCTGTTCCTATTCTTCTCAGATGCTTAGATTTTGGTTATATAGAGGAATAAAAATTCCATAAATTGGATGTAAATAAAGTTCTGGACAGTATGCTTCTGGAAATATTAATATGGGCTGTGTTGGTCTTAGTCCTTGATACTTTCAAACAAATCATAGTACATTAGGTTTAAATTGTCCAGGAATTACTACCACAATTATTCCTGTTAGGAGTGGATGAGGATTTTACTTTAGGACAACTGTTAGATGATAATGATACCATTTTCTGTGTTAATGAAAAAATCTTTTGTTGCAACCCAATGATAATACTCTACTGTATTTTAACATTGTATTGTAATATTTCAGTTTTGACCAGTGACGTTTTCAACTTTAGAAACATCTAATTTATTAGAGGTTATCACTTCTTGATATAAAAAAGAGCAGATTTTATATTTGTTGTTTTTATTTATTGTTGTATGTTGCCCAAAATGATTTTTTGACTGACTGATCGACAAACAGACTGACAATGTACATTAATTTGATAAGCAAATTTTAAAGAATGGAATAGGGAACAGGAAATGCCATTTATTTTACACAGTAGGAAACTGTCTTAATAGCTTAACAAAAATTTCAGCAGATCTTAGGGCCATTATATTTATATAAAAGAGGAATGAGTAAATCATGTCTTTGGATATGCAATGAAAATAATTCTTTATTAAAACATAAGTTTTTGCTTTGTTCTAAGGATATACGTATATGCACAATAATATATGGTATTGACAAGGTTAAATACGTACATGTCCAGACTTTTTTTAAACTATGTATGGTACTTATTACATGGAAATTAATGACTGGACAATGGAAATGGATTCTATGTTCTCTTCTTATTGTTAAGAAACTAGTCCTTCAAAATAGAAAATGTATGGCTTCAGTTACTGAATAAATTAGGTAGAATATAACATGTTACTTGCCATTTATGTTACTGCAAGGGTCAGCAATATAAAATCCTGGATAGTATCCGTAGCATTCCAACATTAAATATATGAACATTAACTTTTTAATGGCAGAAATCTCATGTCTGTAGTTTCATATATAAGGATGAAGAAATCACAATATTTTCATACTCTTGCACAAGATCTCATGCTATTTCAGACATTTTATTATCTATCTGGATACCTAAGAGGAGTGATCTATTATATGATGCACTGAAATCCTGCTAGATTCTGTGGTATTTGAAGTATTGCCTGTACATTTTCAAACTCAACTTTGCTTCCCTAAGGAGTAGAATATTACAGTTGCCACATAAATTTTATATCCAAACAGAATAAATCATATACAGTCTTGTCTGCAGCCAACTGATTGACCATTGTTTCAGACTATAAACTATATCTTATTTTTTCAATACACTGCTAGATCTTATATATTACTAAATGTAGTTATCTCTTATTTATAATAAGTATTGATGTTTTTGTACAGTGATAAATCTTAAAAATGAAAAGTTTGAACTGATAGTTTTTTTTAAATTACTAGTTTACTCCAGGAAAACTAAGTACAGTTTTGTGCACTGAATGTACAAAAACAAATGTCATTTCCTTGTCCTCCTAGTATTGATAATTTAATCCATGTCTCAATTCTTTTTCTGGAGAAATCTGACATGCTATATTGTAGGTAAGGTCTTGAAAAATTGGTGATAATTTTGCTTATAATGAATGCTACTGTCATTCTAAGCAGGACCAGCCTCCCTGGCCCAACATAGCCAAATTGTGTTGTTGTTGTCTGTCTGGGTGCTATAAATGTTAATATGTTGAAGTAGCAGTGAGTCTGGAATCATTTTGGGAGTAGTAGGTAAGCACATTCCAACCTGGAGCGTTACTTGGCTATCTTAGGATGCATATTTCAGGCTATTAATAATTTCAACAAGCAAATTATATACTTCACTTCATATTGTGGAAATTTACTAGCTGATTCACAATTAAATAAACATTTCAGCCTTGGGATACACATTAGAAGTATATTATCTAGAGGGCAGTTCACACAGGGAACAGTGGAAATTGCTTCTGAGTAAATACAAATAGTATACATTGCAGTATTAACAGAAATTTTGGAACAGGGTGGAGTGGAACTTGAAAAAGAGAGATCTATAGATTGCCAGGCACTTTGTCAAGCAAGTTTCTTGGGCAATATTATTTCATATAATCTCAAAGGTGGCACTAACTCTATGACAGAAATACCTTCACACTGTTGTATTACTGCCAGTGAGAAAATAATCACTTCAGTTAATGTAATTGGGAGGAATTTCCATGCATCAAACTTTTATTTCTATAATCTTCTCTATTTCAAGGATCATAGATTTTTAAATTATTATTAATGTTATCACTTCACATCTGTACTCATGCTGCTGTTTCCTACCCATGATTTCCAGACTGACTTAATCTAGATTGTTCCAATGGCATAATTTTATGAAAAATTCAAATTCAGTGTAATGGGACTTCAGCTCTGTTGATGGTTTTTCTACTAGATAATTCAAGTGAGTTTTATTTTGACAACATTTTACAAAATAGTATAACATAGTGCATATTAATTAAAAACACTTGAATACCAGTATTATTAAGATGCTTGACCGCCCTTATGCCTATAACCAGATGTTGACTACTATAGCATTAGTGTTCTGTATTACCATTCAAGTTTTAACAATAAACTTTGGTTGTTTTTTTAAAATTGTGTTTCTGTCTTTTAAGTATGAAAAATCCATATTTATATAAAATTCCTGGAAACTTCCTTTTTTCTTTTTAAACATTGCTTATTACTTGAAAAGGAAACATTTATGCAGTAAATGTTTGTGGCCTTTTGTGTGGTAGAAACATGGCAGATGCTCAAAGACAACTAAAATTAACTCTTGATTATTGACTTCCATAGGCAGGATAGTTCTAAGGCTATGATTTGGAATAGAAGTACCTGCCGATGATAACTTTTGTTTTACTGCTGTACAAAGTTTATTTATAAAATTCAGTAGTGAAGTCTCATGTATATATGATAGAGTTGTAGCTTGCTTTCTTCTTGGCCTTTCTCTGTAAGCACAGTGTTGGGCTCTAAATTTGCACAGGGCAATATTTTGAAACCTTTTCTTACTGGCAAAAGTTATGTCAATAAGCCCACACCAGTGCTATAGCTTTTTTCATTACCTAAGAAATTGTATGCAATATACCTCATAACTAAAAAAAATACAGTTTTTCTGGGCATTGATAGATTTTGAGCATAATAAAAAAGCACTACTAGAAAAACAGAGATCAGGGGCTAGAGAAGATAAAAAAGAGCCTTGGGTGCGCAGTGGACTAAAGTGCTGTTAAAGTAGCACTTAGCTGCCAGCTGCCTGCAATTACTGCGAATTCAAATCTCACCAGGCTCAAGGTTGACGCAGCCTTCCATCCTTCGAGGTAGGTAAAATGAGGACCCGGATTGTGGGGGCAATAAGCTGACTTTGTATAAAAAAGAACACCGCTTAGGAGGGGCCAAAAGCTCTACTAAGCAGGTATATACAAAAGTATGAAAGCTATTGCTTAACGCATTGTAAGCCGCCCTGAGTCTCCGGAGAAGGGTGGCATATAAATTGAATCAATCAATAAATAACTTTAGGATCATTTGGAGGTGTTACAGCACAGAACTTAACACTAAAAGATATTTTGTGATGTGATATTTAGCACCAGTATCATATAAAGGAAGTAGTCATAGCATGTCTCTCAGAACCTTTTCAACATTTAGTATACGTCTTTTAAAATAATATGGCAAATTCCTTCTAGATATATTATAATGCAGTGAAAGCTATTACAATAGTACACCTTTTTCTCCATTTTTCAATTAAAAAAAGTTTCCCAGAGCAGTTCATAAAATTTATAAATAAGAAGGCTTTTTGCCTATGAAGGAGAAGAAAAGATCACTTTTGTACAATAATTTACACTTAGCAGATTTCCATAAAGGTAGAAATGTGCACAAATTATTAAGAACCAATGCTTTACCTCCCTTGCCTGACTTCTTCAATAGCAGATAGTGAGTGCAGAGAGAGGCTTGATTTTTCAAGTACTTGTTAATACAATGGGAAGGATTTTAGCAGGGATTAGCAAGCTTTTCAAACAGTTGCCTTTGATAATTTTGAATGGGAGAAATAACCCAAAACACTTTGTCTAAAATACTATTTTTTTAAAAAATATTATTTTAGACAAAGAACTACTTTGGCCGAAGTCTTACAAGAATTTACACAACAGAAACTTTGGCATTTAAAAATCTATTTTCAAAAATTAGGTCAATGAGTACTAGTGCCATCTAGTGATATTTCTGGTGAATGTTTATGGCTTACAAAACTTGTTCATAGAATTTGTAAATCTAGCTAGTATTGGTTTGTTGATAAACTTGAAGCAATTGAAATATAGTGGTTGTTAGGGATGCCCAACTCAAAAGAGTACATTTGAACTTTTTCCTTGGACAAAAGAATTTTGGAAAGAAAGTTGGTTGAAAATATACAATTAAATTATTATTCAAAATGGTATCTTCCGTTGTACAAGAGAAATAATTTTTTCCTACTCCCATGTTTATCTTAATTTAACAAGAAATCGCTTTCTCTGGATATTTGCAGAATAATGCTATTACATTGCTGGGAACTTAATTATCAAGAAAAAAAACTCCATGCTGTTTTCAGAGATGCATTCCTAAATATGTAAAAGAATCCTAAATACGTAAAAGAAAGCTTCCAGCTTAGCCCAAAGAGTTTAGGCTTATGACATAAGTTATTAAAGGGAATTGCCACACAATTTAGTTTGGCATATTCACAATGAAAAAAGCTGATTTTTATGAAAGATTCAGTTGGTGAAAATAATAAGTTTAACTAGGTCTCCTCCAATACTATAATCAGGGATCTACAAGTTATAATTCAATTTGATGGTGAAGTGATTATTTTTGCTAGTGAGATAGTTGGAATCCCACCATGATTATGCTACAGTATTATATGTATTTATCAATTTGAAAACTGTATAATTAAATTATTATAATAAATCAGGACTTCAGATTTTTTCCTTTTATTTTTCAGTCCATTTCACTATACAGGTAGTCCTCAACTTATCACCACAATTGAGCCCAAAATTTATGTTGCCAAGTGAGACATTTGTTAAATGAGTTTTTTGCCCCATTTTACGACCTTTCTTGCCAGAATTGTTAGTAACATGGTTGTTAAGTGAATCTGGCTTTCCCCATTGACTTTACTTGTCTGATTACATGACCTACTGCAACTGGCATAAACATGAGTCAGGTAACAAGCATCTGAATTTTGATCACGTGACCATGGGGATGCTACAACAGTCGTAAGTGTGAAAAATGGTCACGAGTCACTTTTTCAAGTGCCGCTGTATCTTTGAACTGTCACTAAATGAACTGTTGTAAATGGAGGACTACCTGTACTATATCCACTGGTTTTGGATTTACTAATCATAGTTGTGACCAGCAATTCCTCTAGGCAATGCAGCCATAGAATAAAAATCACCTGAGCACACCTGGCATGTTCCATCAGTCCCAGCTGCCGTCATGAGTTGCCCATGGTTTAAGGATTAAACAATGTGACTAAAACTTCCTGTCAACTTCCCTATTGACGATGCTTGTTGGAAGCGGGCTGTTAAGGTTACAGTAGCCAGTCACTTGATATTTATAATTGTAAATGCACATTGGTTGCTCAGTGATTAAATTGCAGTGATGACCACAAGGATGCTTGCAATAATTGCAACTTCGAGGACAGGTTGTAAGTCAGTGCCATCATAACTTAAAACAGTAGCTATCTATATTCTAACCATAAAAGACTGGTTCTTTTCTTACTGTTAATTATTTCTGATTTTGATCCTTCTTATAGTGCAATGCTATGCATACATACCAAGGAGGAAATTTCACTCAATTCAGTGATTAATTTCAATCTATGAGGAACATTAAATTTGGTCAGCTATTTGAGATAGGAATTTTAAGTTTTAAATTGAAATGTAGATTCTGTTTTAGAGGAAATTTGCTGGTGTGTATCTGTGAGTCCATGTTGGCTCATGGCTCATGGCAACTGCCTGGGGAAGTCCCTGCAGTTTTCTTGGCAAGATTTTTGGAAGTAGTTTGCCATTGCCTCTTTCCTAGGGATGAGAGAGAGAGATTGACTGGGTCTGATGTCACTTTGATGGTTTTGTGCCTAAGATGAGATCTAAATTGATGATGCTTTTACAACAAAGGTGCTTTTTTCATAGACTCCATAGACACTTAACCACACCAAATTGGCTCTCTTTAAACTGTTATAATTCATCTTTTTTTGATTTGGGGATGTTTTTTCTCTTCAATCTTCATAGTGTTTCTTGTGCCTCCCCTTGTTCTCTTTCACATAAATTAAAAGTACCAAATCTGTTCCTCATGTTGATCTTATAGTCTGACTATATACCCTCTCTAAGTCATATCTCCCTGGCATATCTAGTTTTTCAATTTTCTAAGTTATCTGACACCAATAATTTGTGGTCTCCTCTGCAATCTGCACCCTGGCTGACTTGATCACATTTTTCTATTTTCTGTTTCCAATTACTTGATCCAACCTTGTCCATATAAGTAGTGCCCAGTTTCAAAATAACTAGAGCACCATATAAACATTGTTGGCATTAACAAAATCACAATAAGTTAATTGTAAAAGGTAGCTTTACTTGGAACAGCTTCCATCCTGCAATACCTTTAACACCATCAGGCAACAACATCTACCTACCTTCGGTCCTTGGGAAGGACTTAATAGGTGGGATAAAAATGCCAAATAAAGTCTAAACACTTGGCTCACTGTGTGACAAATCATAACAATAATAATAATTTGTCCATGACAGCCAGAAAATATTTTCAGATTGTACCTATCTTCTGTTGATTTGCCAGCTAATTAACAAGCAGTTTATGTGGGGATATATTAAGGAATTGATACAGTAACATATTTTTTTATATTATGAATTTTAAAAAGCTATGATACGACTGAGATGAAAGTTTTCAGTCATTAAAAAAAATCAAAAGGACTTCGAATGACTGAAGATCTTTTGCTATACCTGTTTGATTGCACTAGCATAAATTAAAGAACCCTTTCTTGAAATGTTTGGGTAGCCAAGTTCTTTGGGAGGTTTGCAGCTGTCCCCAGGTTGTTCTATGTGTACACATAGCCACTTCATTTTATGGATGATCTTCGTATACCTGGTACCTGTAAATGCACATGCAGTTTCAAAGCAGTCACTTGACTCCCAGAAGATAAGATTGTTTTAACTTCAAGGAGTGTTTTGCTGTGCTAATATACTTTGCAAAGCAACCTTATTGAATGGTTTGTGTAGCTCTTTTGAAAGCCCTGTGTTCATTTTCACTTTATATTTTTTAAAATGTAATTTTTTAAAACATTTTTATAGGTTTTATTCAACTAAACTGACTTTTTCTTTCCTTACCACAGTTGAATATGTTGTGGAATATAATTATGATGCTGTACATGATGATGAGCTAACCATTCGAGTTGGTGAAATCATAAGGAATGTAAAAAAGCTTGAAGAGGAAGGATGGCTAGAAGGAGAACTAAATGGGAAAAGGGGCATGTTCCCTGATAACTTTGTTAAGGTAAGCATTCCTTCTTCATTAAAGTTGTTGGTTAACTTTATTTATTATATCTATATTAAGAGCCATGGTGGTGCAATGGTTAGAATGCAGTTCTGCAGGCTACTTCTGCTTACTGCCGGCAGCCCGCAGTTCGGCAGTTCAATTCTGAGTGACTCAAGTTTGACTCAGCCTTCCATCCTTCTGAGGTCAGTAAAATGAGGACCCAGATTGTTGGGGGCAATATGCTGACTCTGTAAACCGCTTAGAGAGGGCTGTAAAGCACTATGAAGTGGTATATAAGTCTAAGTGCTATTGCTATACTGCTGCGAATTTAGCTTAGAGATCAGAAATAATCAGAAAAGGGTATTTGAAGAGTGGTGTAACATAGCATATTTACATAAGATATTTCAGTGTGCTTTTTTTTATCCTGCCTTTACTATTTTTATAAATAACTCGAGGCTGAACATATCTAATAGTCCCTTCTCCTTCTATTTTCCATGGAGCAACAACCTCGTGAGGTGGGTTGGGCTGAGAAGTGAGTAGCTGACCCAAAGTCACTTAGCCGGCTTTCATGCCTAAGGCAGGACTGATGGCATTCCCTTTCATTAATATTTCTGTAGTGAGTAATCACTACATCCTTTCTATATGTAGATGCTAGTTGTGCTTTGAACTGCTAGTAAAATAGTAGATATTCAATTTGTGCTAATTTGGTCATGATAAAAATAATATACTTGCCTTCAGTGGCCTTACATGTCTAGTCATGACCTTCCCATCCGAAATACTTAATAGAGTGCAGGAAATTGTGACATCAATATGTCCTGATAGGTAATAAAGAAAAGTAATATGTTTCACTAGTTTTATTTTTAAAATCGATTTTCTGGAGCAAAACTAGATACCCAGATACCCACAATAATGTTATTTATTTATCTTTTCGTAAACATTCAAAAGTCCAGTGCTTCCATAATTTTGACTTATGATTCTGGCTTCTTTGCACATGTAGCATTCAAAATATGAACACAGTCATCCTGTTCACATAAATATTGAAAATATTGAAATAGGAGCATCTAGGAGCAAACTACTGTATAATAATGTAATTATTTTTTTTAAAAAAATAGTTTTTATTTACATTTATAATTAAAAAGAAGACCAAAAAAAACCACAGGAAAAAACAAGACAAAACAAAACAAGATTTGACTCTACTTTTACTTTTATCTAAAAGTAATGTAATGAATAATTTAAAAATCAGTAATATCACAGCAAGAAAACGCATGCGCAAAATAATGATCATTTACAGCTCAGGAGGACTCAATTCTCAGTCATGCTTAAAAAACTTCTGAAGGAAGCAGGTCGTAATGGCCTTTTTCCAGAGTGGGAACCAAACCTGAGCCCTCAGTTCTTAGTCTTATTAGATGAGTAGATACCACTGAGATCAGGTCATCCCAAAACTTTAAAAGTGACAAAACAATATATTGAATGTACCCAGAAACCAACCAGTAATAGTGCAACTCTTAGAGTTAGAGGTGTTAATTCACATAGAATAAATTCTTTGCATTACAAATGTTTCACAAGCAAAATTATGCTTCTTACCTATGTAGTCCAGAATTTATCAATCTTACCTAGCCAAAGAATCCCTCCCTGTCTTCCAAATTCCAACGATCTTGTGTATCATGACAGTAAGAACCATAAAATAAAAATTCATTTAAAATACAATATTCTGCTTTTATTACTGGTTCTAAAATAGAATTAATTACTATTAATTACTAAATTAATTGTAATTATGTCTTTTTAAAAAAGAATCCTCAGTCTATTCTAATCTGGATTAATTAGATGTGGAAATCTTGAGTGTATCAAGAGCACAATATTAAAAATAATAATTTATTAAATGTATATGCCATCCAACTCTCAAGGACTCTGGGTAGTTAGCACCAATATAAAACAGATGAATAATTCAGTATTCCAGTATTTTCGCCATGAAATATTCCATTGTTAGATTAAATGATATTCATGGCCAGGACATGAACTATATTAGGATTTGACAGATGCTTTGGACAAAGCATGAGCCGAGTCACCATTTTGTACCTAATACATCCTTGATGAAATCAAGTAATTTAACCAAAATAGAGCGTTGCAACCCCTTCCAAATTTCTATCTGAAGAAATTTGAAGTTAGCATGCATTTGTGAATCTGGATTTATGTTATCGCAGTGCAACCTCTATTAACTGAGGAGGCAGATCCTTAAAGCTGCACAGAAACCCTTTTTAGTCCTTTTCCATCCTTGAGGCAATAGAATGCATTTGTAGCACATGGCAAAACTGTGTCTGGAGCACTTGATCATGCTGTATAGGAAGGTGCCCTTAGCATCCTCTGCAGGACCCAACCTTGCCTGTGTTTGCACACAATGAAAGCCATGATTTAGCAACTGCAGTGACTGGGTCACACAGCACTGATTATAAGGACCGCAAATATAACTCCTTTTATACCAATATGGGTTAAATAGCAGCACCAAAGAAGACTAGGCAAGCCTTTTGGTTGAATTAACTTTTTTTAAAAAAAATATTCTTATAATTTCTTTATAAATTCACATTTATGTGAAGCCGCTGGGTGAGATCATCCGTGGCTTTGGGGTGAGATATCATCAGTACGCTGATGACACCCAGCTGTACATTTCCACCCCAGGCCACCCCAACGATGCCCTTGAAGTGATGTCCCAGTGCCTGGAAGCCGTGCGGATCTGGATGGGGAGGAACAAGCTCAAGCTCAACGCGTCCAAGACTGAGTGGCTGCGGTTCCCGGCATCCCTGTATAGTCAGTTGACTCCATCACTGACTATCGGGGGCGAGTCTTTGGCCCCCGCGCAAAGGGCTCGCAATCTGGGAGTCCTCCTGGATGTGCAGCTGTCTTTGGAGGAACATCTGACGGCTGTCACCAGGGGGACCTTTTGTCAGGTTCGCCTGATTCGCCAGTTGCGGCCCTTTCTTGATCGGGATTCCCTGTGCACAGTCACTCACGCCTTCGTCACCTCTCGCCTAGACTACTGTAACGCTCTCTACATGGGGCTCCCCTTGAAGAGCACCCGGAGGCTCCAATTGGTCCAGAACGCAGCCGCACGGGTAGTGACGGGAGCAACATGACGCTCCCATGTAACACCGCTCCTGCGTGAGCTGCACTGGCTTCCGGTGGTCTTCCGGGTGTGCTTCAAGGTGTTGGTGATCACCTTTAAAGCGCTCCATGGCATAGGGCCTAGCTATCTCCGAGACCGCCTGCTGCTACCTACAACCTCCCTTCGACCTGTGCACTCCCACAGAGAGGACCTCCTCGGGGTGCCATCAGCCAAACAATGTAGGCTGGTGACCCCCAGAGGGAGAGCCTTCTCTGTGGGGGCACCTACCCTCTGGAACCAGTTGCCCCCAGAGATAAGGAGAATTCATGACCTCAATGCCTTCCGCCGTGCCCTTAAAACATATTTTTTCCAACAAGCTGGGCTGGCTTAAGAAGAAATTTTAAATATTTTAATTGGTTTGTTAGTTTTAAATTTTGGGGCCAAATTTATATTTTAATTGTTTTTAATATTTGCATTTCATGTTTTTATTTCTGGCTGTACACCGCCCTGAGTCCTCATGGAGAAGGGCGGTATATAAATTGGAAATAAACTAAACTAAACTAAAACTAATAATCTTTTTATACTCACAGATCTTAAATTCATAGACATAAAAAGCAAGAAATACAAAGCATATCTCTAGGCTTTACAGGAAAAGAGATGGGAAAAGATCTGAGAAGTGTAAATAGCAGGTTCCTCACTGACGATGGACATTATTAATTTTGTAAAAAAGTATTTTTGGGAAAGGGTAATGGCCAGTACCATAAAGCTGCAAATAGATATTCTCTTAGATGAACTGTACCACTCAGTACAAAGGGATAATAACTTTTGTGTGGGGTGGAGGATTGTTGATCTTCCTTCACAGGTATAAGTAGGTATTGCTACAAGCGTAGGCAAACCAGGAAATGTTTGCTTAGTTAATATTTGAACTTTGGCCACTGCAACAACTAGGTAAAAAATTCTGCAACATATACACCTGGGTGCGTTGAAGCAAATATGTCTTTAGAGCCAGTAAGTTCTTTTTAAAAAATTTCTTGCTAGAAGTTCCTAAACCTAATTAAATCATGATGTTTTTATTTTTAAAATGATTTAGGGGATTATGTAATGTTACGGCATTGCCTAAAGGACTGTTTGCAAATAATATATTTTTTCAGGCTCAGACAGCTGTTTATTTTTCATAAACTTTATTTATTTGGATTTAGATAATGTTTTAGTTGGGATATGGATTTAGATATTGCTTCCATTTTATGGGCTTTAATGAATTTAGCAAGGTAAAGTTAAGCTGCAGCAAATACTTATTGATTTCATTGTGCATTTGTTTTTTAGCCTTGCTGAAAGGAGAAAACAAAGTAGGCAATTTTTAAGATGTTTTCAAATAAAAGTCAGCTCTTTTGAAAAAAAACCTGACCAACTCTCAAAGTGTTGTTAAGGCTGAAACAAACAGAATGCTTTATTTTCTTTTGCATCCAGTTATTTAAATCAGCTTCCTTGTGGTAATTCTGCTGGGAAACTGTTATTTTTGGTGAGGAATTTTTAATAGTATTGTTGATAACTGAAATAATAATTAATTATAATTTCTAAATTATTTTTATTCCTATATTAGAGATTTTTTAACTCTTCCTGAGCTCTAATGAAAGGCATTGATGATGGGTTTGCTGGTATCTAATGCACAAAGTATCGGTAATAGAATCCATACTGTGAATCAGTGTTTTATGTAGGTGATCCTGGCAATTGTGATGCAGTCCATAGGTAACAGTATTAATTTAAAACAATGCAGAGGAAATATTCAAACGTTTTCTGCTAAACTGCTTACATGCTTGTACCAGGATAACCTTAAATTGTTTTTACCTGCTGTTCGGTATTCATTACATTGCTAATGTAATGGTAGCTTCAGTTTTAATAATCTGACTTGGATGTCACGTAAGGATATAAATAGTACACAGAAATGTATAGCTTGAGATGGGGGACACATTTCCTATCAGGAAACTCAGATTGTTTATGCAGCCAAAAGAGTAATGCAAAAATATTTGAGAAAGTACTTGCAAATGCTACAATCAGAACTGAGCATGTATTGTTCAGTGACTAAGGAATATTGAATAAGGGTCAAAAAATGGAAAATTAAGAGGAAGTAGAACGGAATGCAGTGGAAAGGAGTAGACTGGAATACAGTACTTGGAATTCTAAGAAGGACTCCAGATGCTGCAGATTTCACTTTGTGTTCAAATAAGGAATCATGTTGTTTTGCTAGAGTTAGGTTGTTACTGAACTGAAAAAAAAGTAATATTGTAAAAAAGAAATGAAAAGAGGAGAGGCCTCTCCTCCAATTTTACAGGTAGTCCTCAATTTACAACCATTCATTTAGTGACCATTAAAAGCCACAACAGTACCGAAAAAAGTGATTCTACACTTGATCTTAACCAAAAGGCTAAGAAACAATCACTCCTCCTTATTTATTACTGAATGTTCTGGATTTTCAAAAAATTTTCACACTTATGATCATTGCAGCATCCGCATGGTCATATGATCAAAATTCAGCTGCTTGGCAACTGGTTCATATTTATGATGGTTGCAGTGTCCTAGGGTCATGTGATTTTTACAATCTTCTGACAAGCAAGTCAATGGAACCCAGATTCACTTGAGAACTGGGTTACTAACTTAACACCTTCAGTCAGGGATGTCAAACTCAAGGCCCGGGGGCCGGATCAGGCCCTTGGGTGCTTAGATCTGGCCTGTAGGGCCACCCTGGAAACGAGGGCAAAGGACTGGTCCGCGGTGCCTCTGCCACTGAAAACAGAGCTTGTAAGGGCCATGAGTAGCCCTCCTGAGCTCCGTTTTTGCTGGCAGAGGGTTGTAGAAGGCCATTACAGGTGAAAATGGAAGCTGGCAGAGCGCTCGGGCTACCACAGGTGCCCCCAGCACGAGTGATGTTGAGCTGGCCATGCCCACCCTGGCCTCCTGAGGTCAAACACAACCCTGATGTGGCCCTCAATGAAATCGAGTTTGACACTCCTTCCTTCAGTGATTCCCTTAACAATTGTGGCAAGACAGGTCATAAAATGGAACAAAACTCACTGAACACCTGTCTCTCCTAGCAACTGAAATTTTGGACTCAGTTGTGGTTGTAAGTTGAATACTACTTGTATTATTTGAATAGGCCTTTGAAGTTGCCATAAAATACACAGACACTATCACCACCAGATGGATTTGTAACTGGCTGATACACTTCACTCAATGTGTAGTCCTTAATGGATCTACATCTATATGGATGGAAGTAAGCAGTGGGGTTCCCAAATGTTTTGCCTTAGGCTCAGTACTCTTTAATATATTCATAAACAATTTAGATGAGGGAATAGAAGGGGAACTCATCAAATTTGCAGATGACACCAAGCTGGCAGGAATAGCCAGCACCCCAGAAGACAAGTTCAAGATCCACATGGATCTTGACAGATTTGAACACTGGGACCTAACTAATAAAATGAAATTCAATGTAGAGAAAAGAAAGGTTTTACACTTAGGCAAGAAAAACCAAATGTACAAATGTAGAATAGGTGGAACCTGGCTCAATAGCTGTAACTGTGAGAGGGATCTAGGAGTCCTAGGAGACAGGCACTTAAATATGAGCAGGCTATATACTACAGCCACCAAAAAAGCCAATGCAGTCCTAGGCTGCATTAACAGAGGGATAGAATCAATATCTCATTATAATTGCCTTGATAAGACCAAACTTGAATTATTGCATCCAGTTTTGGTCGCCACAATATAAAAAAAGATTTTGAGACTCTGGAAAGAGTGTAGAGAAAAGCAACAGAGATTATTAGGAGACTGGAGGCTAAAACATGAAGAATGGTTACAGGAATTGAATATGTCTAACCTAGTGAAAAGGGGTAGGGGTGACATGATAGCAGTGTTTCAGTATTTGAGGAGTTGCCACTAAGAAGGGGGGTCAACTTATTTTCCAAAGCACCAGAAGGCAAGACAAGAAACAATGGATGGAAACTAACCAAGGAGAGAAGCAACCTGGAACTAAGGAGAAATTAACAGTGAGAACAATTAACCAGTGGAATGGCTTGCCTTCAGAAGTTGTGAGTGCTTCACAACTGGAGGTTTCTAAGAAGAGATTGGACAGCCATTTATCCAGAATGGTACAGAGTTTCCTGCTTGAGCAGAGAGTTGGACTAGAAGACCTCCAAGATCCCTTGCAACTCAGTATATTATTCTATCTAACTCAGTCTGCTATTCTATCTACACAGTGTGGGCAAGGACTTGGGCTTCCCTCGCTCAAGTCACATCACTCCAGCCAGTGACAGGAGACAAGCTGGCCTTACTCTTGCCAAGAGGCAATAGCATAAAGAAATTAAGAGTGTACATTATGATTTGTGCTTTGACATTGTATCAACATATTTATCATAGTAGGCTGTTATTGCATAGCTTTCTTTTTATGTGGCGAGAATTGGCAACTCCTCATAGTATAGTCATGTGTATTGAAAGGTATCTCAAGACTGTCTTTGAAATAAAACCACAAGGATTACTTAGCTACCTGATTGCCATTTGTTGAAGAATAGAAATAGAAGTTCCAGGAATCATATTATTTTCCTGCTGGCATAGAAATGACTTTCTTCCAGAAGTTAAATGTTATTCAGCCTCCTGCAAGTTTTCCGTATTTTTGGGCAGAGTAAAATTTTTTGTCAAATAGAAATCAAGAACTCTTGAAATTTTCTTAATATGCTTAAAATAGTTAATATAAAATTAATTAAATTTTAAGAGCTTAATTAATACTTTATCTAGTTTGCTAGTAAACTATGATGGTTATAGCATATCTTGTGAAAATGATAGGGATATAAATGTCTTATTTTGATTATTTGGAAAGAGTTTGAGCCAGGAAATCCTGAGCAAGTGGACAGGATCCTTGCTCTACCACCTGTGGATTCTGGATTCATGTTCTTCCTGGCTGGTTAAGGATCCCAAGGAGATGGCATGTGAATTGTTCCAAACAGTAATTAATGTCTCATTATGGGACGAGGATGCTCTCCCTCCTTGGATGGGGGTAGCGGTGCACCCCTTTCTTAAGAGACCATCCTTGAACCCAAGATCAGTGGATAATTTTTGTCCTCTCCAGCGTTTCATTTTCTGGGAAACCAGCAGGAACTTTACTTGCCTAACAACTAGGACTCAGTTAATGGTGGCAACTGAGACTGAGATTGCCATCACTAAGCAATGCAGTCAAGCTTTATGACTGCATCACTTAATGATGGGAATTCCAGTGCCAATGTTGAGGACTATCTGTAATCACAATTCAGGCCAAGTTGAGATAGTATTGGTGGTGTGTGCAGATGACTTCTGGAAAGGTCGGACTTAGGCTGGGTACATCCATCCTGGCCTTTCTGGATCTCTCAGCAGTACTATTTGCTAAGGTAAGGTTGGAGCCACAAATATATGGAGATATATGGGAGAGTGTTTTGGGGGTGGCAGGGCAAGGTATAGTTTTTTGCTGCTAATATTATTGCCCCTTTTTGAGTGGTGCTATGGCCTAGAGGTGAAGATGCTCACCTTCCACTCGGCTAAATTTCTTCTGCTCAACCTTTCTAGGTGTGTGCCTGTTAAATGTGCTCATTTTTGCAATTTATATTTGTATGGCAGGAAAATGACACTAAACATATTACATTTATTTTCCTATGAACCAGACAGTTAACATGGGCAATTAATTTCTCATTTTATATTTACCAGGAAGTTAAAAGAGAAACTGAATCTAAAGAAGATGGTTTGCCAGTCAAAAGAGAAAGGCATGGAAATGTGGCCAACCTTGTTCAGCGTATGAGTACTTATGGGCTTCCAACTGGAGCATTCCAGCCTCAGGGTAAAGGCTTCAGAAGAAGTATGTATTGTAGTTGATTTCTCCAGTACAATACTTTTAAAAACATATATATATTCCTGAAGTCACAAAGGAGTGGAGAGAGGCTTAATTTGATCTTTATTGGGTTAGAAAAGTGCTATTGTATTTTTGAATTGATGTCTTTATTCATAAAGTGGGAAATTTGAAAGCTCTATTTAGAGAAACCCTTTAAGTATCCATAAGTTGTTGGAGTGACCTATCTGTTTCTTTCCTGCCTTCTAGGAAAAAACAAATGGGATGTCCCTTCTTACAGGGTACTCTGAACTTGCACTATCCTTTGCTAAGGGTAGGTTCTGAGTAGCGATAGCTGGAATATTAAACATTCCAGTCAGTCGGTGTGTCTGCCAATCCATTGAAATGATTATTCTAAGAAATGTAGATTCTTTGGTGCTCTCTGAGCTTGGTTGTTGCTTGCAAAATTTTTATTATCCAGCTAGGTAACATCATCAGTACAAATGAGTGTGGAGTTTGCTCCCGTGTTAACTGTAATAACTTGCCCTGTGTCAGGCCCAAATCCAAAGATTATGCAGTGGGATCCAGTTGAGTCAAAATCTTTATTTGCTTAAATCTAATGGGCAGAATCTTGCCAAACTAAAACTATAATCTTTTAATCTACTAGACATATCTTGAGAGATTCTAGGGTGTCGTACCTTCATTCCCTTCTCCCCTTGCCCCATCCAGCACAGAACTGCATAGTTTCTTAATCTGGGCCTCTCTCGGGTAAAGCTCTGTGTTTACTAAAACTTTTAATCTATTGATTCTCCAGTGCACATTCCATCACACCCTGCCAGTTTTGGTGGGAGTATGGTTTTCTTCTTGGTACTTCCTTGCTTCAAGTATTTTCTGCTTGATTATTTGTCTGTTGTTAATCCCTGCTTACCTGTTTACCTGGGTGTTGGCCACTGGAGAGGATATGTTCTGGAGTTTTGGGTGGGTTTTTTTATTAGTTTTCTTTTGGGTTTTTTTTATTGCTCTTTTGAATAGTATGTAAATATGCTTTATCTCTACAATAGTAAGTAGATGGCTATTGATGGCTCATTTATCTGAATGCCAAGTTTCCAGTAATTCCCTAGCATTTAGGGATTTACCTTGGCCCAAGATGCCTGCAGTTTCTGAGCTGTGATTGTGTCCGTCCATGCGTTGTGAGATTCAGGAGTTTTCATTGTGTCTTTTGATTGCTAGTTGGTATTCATGGATTCACTTTGCTAGTCTTCTGCCTGCCTGTCCTATACACAGGTAGTCCTTGTACTACCACAATTGGGATCAGAATTTTGGTCACTAAACTATGCAATCATTACGTGAGTCATCACTTAATCACCATGGTTATTAAGTGAGTCATGTGGTCTTTTAAATAAATCACATAGTTATCTGACTCAGGCTTCCTCATTTGACTTAGCTTGTTGGAAGCTGGCTAGGCAGGTTACAAATTGCAGTCATGTGACATCCCCTAGACACTGTAACTGTCATAAATGCACACTGGTTGCTGTGCATCCAAATTGCCATCACATCGTTGCAGGGATGGTGTAAGAGTTGTAACTTTGAGGATGGGTTGCCAGTCACTTTTTCCAAAGCCGTTATAACTCTGAACTATGTGAGGGCTAACTACAGTAGCTCTTTACAGTGCTTCCACTGTATGTTGCAGATGACTCCTGGTTTTTCTTCTTAGGCTACTTTCTAAGAAAGGGACAAATATAAGAGGAAAAATAATCCAAAATTCATTCCCTGAGAGGCAGTTAGCAGCTTTCTTTAAGCTAAAACGAATTCATGAAATAGAGGTACTTCATTCATATCTAGTAATAAAGCAGACTGAGAGTTCAAATGAAATTACTTTGATAGACCTTAAATCAGGATACAAGTTGATAACAGTAGGTTAGAAAATGGATTAAAGGGGTTTTTGTCAGGACCAGACTTATATTCTTTATTTTCCTGCATGTTAGATTTAAAATGTTGTACTTGTTGTTAGTACAGAATGCAGTGTAAATTTAAGTTGGATAAGTAGTATTGGAGTTTGGAACTAAAAGGCCCAGATACGAAAGAAAGTTAGATCTAATAATTCAATTAATTATGATTAATTGAAATAATTAACTAATTAATTCAAGTAATTAACCATGATCCTTTTCAAAATTTGTATTCATGTTGAATAATCCTAACTCATTGTTTGTTTTTTTTTAAAAAAGAAAACTGCATTTTTCAGCATGTAAAACTTTAGGCACTTAGCCTTCAAATTGTAGATTTGTAGATTTCCCTAAGTGAAATGATGCTAATACAACCTTTGCATGGTATAGTGTTAAGCATTTTTGAATGCATACAGAACTTTTGTGCAAAGTTGTTTACAGATGAAAAACAAGAAAGCAGTGACTTGCAGTAAGTTGGTCATCCTTCCTTCAGTGCTGCTAAACTAAAGTGAATATAACCCAGAGTCCAAATTCTCTCCATCCATCTCTGATTGACTAGCTGATATCTCTGGTGGGATTTCAAGAAGAGAAAGTCATTCCCTAAAGTACTACTCTGCTTCAGTCTTTTTTCCTTGCAGAATGAAAAAGGAATTCTTTCCATGTGCCTGAGGTTGTTCTTCCTTTCATTACGTATATTGTGCTTTTCTCCATGTCTGAATATTTGGGAGTGATAAGTTCCTTAACATAGACTGCACGGAGTTACTTCTCTGAAGGAAAAGGAAACAATCATCCACAACTCTTTCAACAGAACAAAGAGCCTGATGTTGGAGAGAGGGGCTGATACCTCTTCAGGCCAAGAGCAGAAGCCTTTTATTTTATAGTACTTTGTACCCAGTTTGCTGCCAAAGATTCTAAATTCCTGTGTTAAATCTGGGAGGATAGTGTGCTACTAATTTTATGCCTATATATATATATATATATATATATATATATATATATATA
>WNWU01000072.1:1429901-1455440 GCA_012654045.1 Ptyas mucosa
TATATATATATATATATATATATATATATATATATAAAAGGAATTACATATAAATTTATTTCTTTTATAGAGCAATGAACATTCTACATCTACTGTTATCATTTAAGTATCCTTAATCATAAACAATAGAATCTTGAAGTTTTAATGAAACTTTATTTTGAATAACTTTTCTTATTATCAACAGGGTCAAAAAAACGACCATGTAAAGTTCTGTTTGAATATACTCCTCAGAATGAGGATGAGTTAGAACTGAAAGTAGGTGACATTGTAGACGTGAATGAAGAGGTAAGCTATTTTAAAGAATTTTTGTGAAAAATTAAATCTGAAAATCATTATTGAATTGAACTCTAGAAATGTCTGTTTTGCTATTACAGTTCCAAACTATCGAAAAGACAATGACTACCTTACTTTCTATCTTACAATTTCTATCTTTCTAACTTACAATTAACTAGACAGTTATTATAGTCCTTATTTATGCGTGAAGGACTCTGAAAAAATTGAAATAGAAAAGTTAGGTCTGATAGTGTTATTATAGAGATTTACTGTAGTAATTAAAATACTAGAAATGACACGCTCATTAAAACTTACACTTTGTAATAAAATGTATTAATTTCAAAAAGTGCCAAACACACTTCTGATTTTTGTCTGCCATTGACTAATATAGTTCTCCTTCTATAATGCCTACTATTAAGATTAGGGAGACCCAAATATCTATTTTGACTTAGAACAAGGGTGTCAAACTCGCGTTGTCGTGGTAGTATCATGTGACTTATTGCGTCTTTTTTCCCCTTTGCTAAATCGGGTGTGGGTGTGGCCAGCACGTGACACATCTGGCCCATGGCAGGGGTGAAATGCTCCCAGTTCGGACCAGATCGCTGAATCCGGTAGTGAGGGTAGTGGGTGGTTCGGAGAACCGATAGCAAAAATCTCTGCCCCCCCCCCATGCCCAGCTGAGCCACGCTCAGAGGCTTTTTTTTTTAATTTTTAAAAGCATTTTTTCTACAACCTCTTCAGCCGATTCAAGTTTATGCAGTAGTATAAATAGAGTAAAAAAAATGTTTTAGATATTTTCATTTCTGTGTTGCTTTCACTGTGAAAAAGATAAAGACTACAATTGACTCTATATAAATAGCTTGTTTACCAACTGCTTATATGACTTCAGAATTACAGTGGTGCCGAAAAAAATAACTTTGTGACCAAAGCATGCACTGACCATCTTCAATGTGTTTGTCTTGGTCACATGTTTGGCATTATAGTTAGTATACATTGTCCTGTGCCTGACCCATTTTTTTCTCCCCCACCCCCTCTGACAGAGTGAAGAGATTGCTTAAAACAATTGATCTCTTCCTCAGCTGTTTTTCTCTGCAGTGCTTTCCCAAAAGGTGCTAACTGCAACTTAACAAGCTCTGCTCTGTTATCTTAATTATCTGGCTGCCAGCTGCTGCCTATAACTGACAATACATTAACAATTTTCACACCTTGGGCTTTTGTTTTCCTCCTAACCATGGGTACTTGAAGTCACAAATGCATTAGGCATATAGCTGCTGCTATCACATTCCTTTCCATGTGTATTCCCCATTGTGTGCCTGTTTACTCTCTTGTAATCCCTTCCTCTCCAGTGAATGTAAATACCAACATTAATTCCCTTCTTCCTAATTATTCCAGTGCTGATTAGAGCATTCCAAAGGGCAGGGAAGTAAGGAAAAAGGAATGTAAGAAAGTAAGGAAAAAGGAAGTGGAATTATAAGCACAGAAGAAGTCACATAATTTTCTTAATGACTGCATCACATAGCCACTGAGTTACCAGTGGCAATTGTGGTGACTAAATGAGAAGTACTTGTGTTGCAGATTTTTCAAAAGCACCAGTTGTACATCCTCAGGAAAAACAAATGTGCTACAGATCTTACAAGCCATTGAAACAGTTCTCTTCTCAGACTTCTAAGAGTCTTCATCAACTTCTAAATTTCTTGCTTACAGTAGTTTTCAGACTCCTAAGAACTTGCAGTCAGTTACTAATGTAAGGGAAAGGAAAACTAAAGACCATTCCTTTTTCCTCCAATTTATATTGCCACCATACAGTATTTTCTCTCTTCTGGTTGCAAGACATTGGCCCAGAATGTCGGTTTTCTTAAAATAGTCTTTGCTTTGTTATTTGTAACATACTTGGTCATACTTTATGTTCAGAGTAAAGTTGAACAGAGTAGTATCACCCACTGCTCTATTTTCTTAGTATCATACGGTTATGTAGAGCAATTTCTATCCATTTGTGAATGACTTATTCCTTGTCCAACATCACTATTCCTTGCCTCACATGGTCTGACCATTTAAGTATATGTATTAGTCCTGTATATTCAATGTACTCCTGAATTCCTGCATATCTCTGATGGTATTTTTGCTCTAATGGTGAGAACAGTGAGCATCTTTACTTTTCATGTTAGAGGTAATCCAACATCATTTTTCTCCACAGGTGGAAGAAGGCTGGTGGAGTGGGACTTTAAATGGCAAGACGGGCCTTTTTCCTTCTAACTTTGTAAAAGAACTAGAGATAACAGATGATGGAGAAGTACAAGAAAGCTTAGAAGACACAGGTAATAAAATGCAGGCGATCAGAAGGTGGACTAATTATCTGGATCACTTTTTTGTCAGTTTCAGGCTGGGATTCAATACAAAGACGGCATTGGTCATATTTGCTGATGACCTGGTGGAGCCAGGATGGAGTGTTGGATGCATCCTTGCTCTCCCTGATCTTCTCAGTATCTTTTGATACTGTTGATCATGGTGTCCTTGTGGACCAACTGTAGGGCTTAGAAGGTAAAGGCAATGTAATGTGGTGATTCTCCTCCTTTTCTCAGCAGTCAGTTCCAGTCGGTGTTGACAGGAACAATAGAATCATAGGGCTAAAAGGCACGGTGATGGCCTTCTAATCCAATCAAGATGGTGCCCTCTGCCCCTCAACTATGGGATGCCTTAAGAATCAATACGTTCTCCTTCTGTTTACCATTTACATGAAACTGCAGGGAGAGGTCATCCATAGTTTGGAGTTTGGTACGTGTAATACTTTACTGGTTAGCCATTAGGTCATTAGGCAATACAAGATACAGAATAGTAATAAGATCATGTGTTAAAAAATAGAGTAAAAGACATAAGTAAAATGGATCACTGCAGTGTGTTTCAAGGGGCTGCCCTTGAAGACCATTCAAAAGGTTCAACTGGTCCCAAATGCGGAGATGCACACAGTATTGGGTGTTGGTAGGTTTGCCCACATTGCACCTCTATTGCATGAACTGCATTGATTTCCAGCTTCCTCCTGGGTGCAATGCAACATGCTCTCAGCCCCTCTGGAGCCGCCAGTGCTTCACCGGGCACAAACGAACATGCACACACGAAAAGGAGGATTCGTTCCAAAACCCGGTTTAATGGAGGCAACACAGCAGCTTACAGTAAAGACTGAGCTGCTAAGCAAAACAAAGTCGGAGATGCCCTAGCTCTCCACCCGTACTGTTTTATAGGACGTGGATACAGTTAACTATCATTAGGCAGGCAATGATTTCTCACAGCTGTTACAATCAAAGCTGCCGCTTGTTCCGTTCATGCTCGTCGCAGGCATAGGACATCATTCCCCTCCGCACTATTATCTCTTCAGCAGCTGATTTACGTTCCCATTCCACCACCTCCTCTTCTTGCCTTCCATCCATCACCCACTATTAGTCTACATGGTGTCCTAACGCAACACCCCCCTCCACTGTGTTTTGTTGCTGAAATCCATCAGTATTCTCTGGATCCTCAGGTGACATTCCTCCCCTGAGGAATGGTCTTCAATACCATCCATCAAGGTGATGTGTTGTCGAGGGGCTTTTGACACTCGACACATGCTGGATATCACTTTTAAATGGCATGGGATCTGACCATTTGCAGGACAACCTCTCTCTAAGAATATCTGCCTATATCTCCAGATTGGATAGGATAGGTTCCCTCCAGGTTCCTTCTCTGAAATCCTGCCACTTAGTGATATCTCAAAAATGTGCCTTTTCCATGGCTGCCCTGACCTTACGGAACACAAACCCCCCCCCCAAATGATTTGGCAGCCCCCACCCTTTTAAATATGGGGGAAACTATCAAAATATGGCCTTTTACCTAGGTGCTGAAGTAGAATAGAATAGAGTACATAGAATAGATTAGAATAAGATTAATTGGAATTGGCTGGAGGGCATTCTAAGGGCATAATTAAGGTTGTCGTTTTTGTTTGACCATTTTATGGTTTTATGGTTAAGTTTTGGATTGGATTTTATTGCTGTTATGGCCGGCCCAGTTTTGTTTAAGATGGACAGCTATACAAATCCTTCATATAAATAAAAGAAAATGCAAATCATATTTCAGTGCAACCATATAATTTACCCCAATCACATCCTTCATCAATATATGAAAGATATTTAGGTGTACATTTCTAGCCAGCCAAGTGAGCTTCAGTGTCCTGTCCCTGTGCCTGAATGTCTGGATGGGGAAGAAGAAATCCAGGGTCCTTCATGCAAAGACTGAGTAGTTGTGGATTTTTCATTTTCCCAGATCTGGAGTCTTTCCTTCTTTAGTCTTAAATAGACTTGCACTAGTGAACAACTTGGGGTTGTCTTGGACTCACATCTTTTGCTCAGAGAGCCAAGAGGCTAGAGATCACCTGTATCTCCATGGCATAGAACCAAGTTATTTGAGAGACTACCTATTTTCCATAGTTTACTCAGCCTGGTTGGATTGATCTCCTCGATCAATTCTGTCTATTAAGACCCATAATTTCTTCACTGCAGCACCTGTTTTCTGAAATGCTATTCCCCCAGTGATCCACATAGTTCCCATTTGGATGATGTTCTGGATGTCTTTAAAAATATGGCCTTGGAGTAGGGTGCTTGTGGAGCCCCTGCTAGTTTTATTTCTTGGCTATAGAATATGGCTTGTCCAATGCATATAATTTTTAAAATTGTTTTCTATTTTTTAAGAGTACACTTCACAGAGTCATTCTGAAATTGGGCAGTTCCAAACTACTATTACTCTAAATTAGTACTATGTAGTATCATTTATATGGAGTGCAGTTAAAGATTAGTTTTAGTTAATTGCATATGGTGCTTAATTTCAAGCACATTTATTAGTCCATTTAGAGATACAGTTTGCTCAAGCTAAACATATGGAAGTATTTGAAGAATTTGAATTTATATGAGGTTCCTCATTGTTTGGAAGCAAACTTACAAATGTTACTGTATAGTCCTAGTGAGATCCAACTTTGTTTTGATCAACAGCCCTGTCATGATAGCGTAATTGTCATTAAGTATTGCTACATTCGATCAAATATGTCAAGGATAGACTCATCTGTGGTTAAGCTATTCCTGGATTGTCTCCAGGCCACATTCCTGAATAGGTTGATTGCAGTTATTAATATTTCCTCCATATCACATATAGCCTTGGGAAGGGAGAATCACATTTAGAGAAGAGAATCACATTGAAGTAAGGACTATAACTTTATTCACTTTGGGCTCTGGCTGTACCGATACATAAAATATAGTCTGTCACCAGATTTAATCATGATAATGAGATTTTAATTAACTTGTGTACCCCAATGAAATGTATATGTATGATATATATTACAGTTACTGCTAAATAAGTATGTTTGTATGTTTGTATGTTTGGGTTTGGGGATATTTTCAAAGAAGGCTCAGTAAAACTTAAGCCGAGATTGTCTAGCATCCACCCCCGATTGTCTCAGAATAGATAATTTTTATTCTCATGCCTTGTGGAAGCTTTGGTTTCAAACTTCAGGCCTCCCTGCACTTGCGTGATGCTGTACCCTCTTCCCGCCCTGTGGTTCTGCATGGCCTGCACTGGGCCTCCCTGGCCTGTATATCTGCTTCCCATTAAACAACCTGCACTTGGGGTTACAATGAAAACTGGCACTGCCGGGATTGCTACCAAATGATGCTATCACCTGATGTGCTTTACAACCACATCATTTAGCAAAACAATCCCAGTCCTTATTGCCATCGTAACTTGAGGACTACTCTATACAACACAAAAGTAAAGTCAAATCGTTGAGCTAAAATATGAACATAACAAAGAGTCTCCATAATAAAAGTATAACATAAACTACCATAATGAGACCCATAATGTGTTTGATGAGGTGGTTAATACCCTGAGCTAAAAACTGGGAGACCAAAAATAAGTAATGATGAAATCTTCTATATGATTCATATAGAATTCACCGGCCTTCTTTGGAATGTACATATTATTAAGGACAGAGTGTAAGTGGACCTAATATTCCTGTAGAATTTCCAATGTAATAGATCCTGCATTGAAATCCCAATGCTAACACATACTTAGTTGGTCCTGTGTGGATGCTTAACATAAACATAAGTACTAACCTAATTTTTCCATTTTTAGAATCTGTTTTTCATGGACCACAGTCTCCTGCAACCTCACCAGGGATTGGTAGTGAGTCTCCACAGATAGCACAACCAAAGAAAATCAGAGGAGTTGGGTTTGGAGATATTTTCAAAGAAGGCTCAGTAAAACTTAAGCCGAGATTGTCTAGTAACGATTCAGAAGAAAAAAAGCAAGATAAGGTAATGGGCCTAAATAATACACATTTCAAAATGTAGCAATTGTATATGCTGTGATAAAAAGCTTGTTACTTTGTGCACTTATAAAAACAAGATTGTTTATTTTTGGAAGAAGTTTATTCTGCCTTTTCTTAAAAGTTGCTGTTTCACAGGTAACATTATTCTGCAGCAGTGACTGTAAAAGGCATCCCATTGATGCCTTTTGCATTAAGCAGTTTACTGTATTCTCCAGATCTTTAAAATTCTATTCTTAAGTCTTGGGAAAATTTGAGGGCCAGTATGGTCTTTTTGACTAGGAGTGGGACGACCTGTGTTCTAGTCCATCCTCAGCCACAGAAGCTCACTAACTTTGTCGCAGTCTCTCTTAGCTCAAATCCTCTTGCAAGTTGATATGGCATAAAGTGGGAGGTCACTATGGATACCTACTTTTCTCCCTGAGTTAATGGTGGGATACAAAAAAAAAACAAAACCCCAACTGCATAAACTATCATTTGAAAACTTTATCCTAATTAAAAAGAGATGGTTTCAAGAGTATTGCAAGCTGCAGCAAAGAACACATTGGGAGTCAGGCAGCATACAAATTGAGTAGATAAGTCACTAAAAGGAAGCAAAAACTTCCCAATGCCTGCTCATGTCTGTACCAGTAAAATGGTGTGCACATGAGTATGGCAATAGAAATGGCAGGGAGTGGGTGGGAATCTTCCATAGTTTGACTAGGGTTTTGAAATTCTAAAGGAGGACCATGCATATAGTCTGACTATATGTTGGGTACTTCAGGCAGCACAGATTGCTCCTTTGTAAATGATGCACTCTGATAATAAAAGTATCACATTTTTTGGAGTATAAGATGCTCTGAAGAATAAGACGCACCTAGCTTTTGGGGAGGAAAACAAGGGGGGAAAAATCTGCCTCTGCCTCCCAGCAATTTGCCTCCTTGCAGCAAACAGCCCATTTCAGTTTCAGCACAGTCTGATTAGCACAAGCAGCTAATTGTCGGTTGGATCGGCCTTCCGACGATCAGCTGTTTCAGGCTGCAGGGATTGCAATAGCCTATTGCCACCTCTGCACGCCCCATTTTCGGTCTCCGCATCCCATTTTTGGCCTCCCTGCGCCCCATTTTTCACCCATTCCAATCCTCGCCGCCCGGAACAGGTGGAAAATGGGGTGTGCGGAGGTCGAAAATGGGGTGTGCGGAGGCAGCAACAGCCAGTCATCGGGAGGCTGATCCAACCGACAATCAGCTGCTTGTGCTAATCGGCTGTGCTGAAACTGAAACAGGCTGTTTGCTGTAAGGAGAGCAAAGGGTGGGGGCCGGTGAGTGGGCGGGGCTACATTCGGTGTTTAAGATGTGCCCTAATTTTCAGCCTCTTTTGTGGGGGGAGTGTGTCTTATACTCTGAAAAATACGGTATGTAAAGGCTTTTTGCTCAGGAAAAATAGCACTTGCATAGTTGTACTTCCACTGCTCAAAATCCATTTGGGAAAAATTCATTGTTTAATGTTGTAGTTGTACCCGTTTCCACAAGCTGAACTAATTTTTAAAGGATACTTGACCTTTTTAAACGTTATGGCCAACCATGTATAGCATATATCATTTGATTGATACTTTCTTTTTAGATCTAATCTATTTTTAAAAAATATGTTAAGTTTTCATGTGTGTTATTGTGATTTATTATATATAAACAGTTTACACATACATGTTTGTGTATCTATATTTTGGCAGGTGTAATTGTGGTTTTTAGTATAAAAACATTTGCAAAACAGACTTTAGAAGTCTTTCGCAGGTAGTAGAGGTTTGTTTTATTGCCATGTGTAATTTCCTTCCAGTTATATAAAGGGTTGTCCTGCCTTGTCTATTTTGTATGATTTCTTATATTTAACGTTGCCATCTTGTCATTAGATGAAGTTGTTGTTATTCCAGTAGTGTTGAAACTTTAATACCCATTAATAACACCTAATGAAAAAACATGGAATGCTAATAAAGATGAAACCTATTAATGTGCTAAATTTGGAGAAGATGAGCTGATATCCAGAGAAATCTGAAGGCTGGCTCAGAAAATTGATTATATCTAAATAAAATATGCTTTGACTTGCAGCCTATTATACGTCTTTCCAATAATAGACAATATTTTGATTTAGTAGCAGTATATATTTCATTGCATTTAAATGCATTGAAAATAAATGTATTTTATTAACTCCTTGTTCTGTAAGATTTATAACTTGCAATTTATTTTTCTGAGGTGATTCAGAGACCACAAATTAAAATACATTTGCCAATTGCCTAATTTTTGTTTTTATCTCCGGGTTCTCGTGTAGCCATTACCTAATCTTTCATCTGGACCAAAGGTAACCTCATTCCATGGCACAACAAAATCAGAAATGGCAACAGAAATAGCAAAAACGGAAACAGAAAGCAAACAAAAACGTATGATTTTATATCTATTTTATTTTAATTTTAAAATATTTAATATACAATATTTGATAAAAATTGGTTTCTCAAAAGGCCGATAATTTATTCCTGTTTTTTTGATGAAAACATTCTTACAACCTGGGTGAGGAATATGTATCCTAATATAATTTCCATTTGTCTTTGCTATGTTTGATTAATGTAACCCTGCCACATTTCACCTTCACAGCTAAAATACCTTAAGCATGACAAGACATGAAAGCAACTTCTTATTTTAGCGATGGTGAAGATAGTTGATAGCAATTTATTTCTTTACTGCTTGTAAATATATAATATTCTGCTGCATAAAACTCTCAAGAGATGAGGATGATGAGGATGATGATGATTAGCTTGTGTAGGAAAAATGTAATCATAATTTTCCATTATAAATCTTGGTTAATCTGGTAGAATCTTAGATTTTCCCTTGACTTTACTCTCCTTGTCTTTTCTGAACTGAGGACTTTAGTAAATCATTTCAATAACTTAATTGCTATAGTTCCTCAACTGCTTCCTTGTCTTATTTCAGTTGCTCATAAAATGAGGGGAAGGTCAAATGCATACTCTTCCTATCTCTTCCTAATGATTTTGTAGAGTGATTGTATCCTTTACTAGCATAGTTTTTAAATAATTAATAGTAATGTGCCATACTTCGTGGTAAAGTAATACAAATTAAATACATAAAATTTAGTAAACCCTTGACTAAAGTGATCATGGTTTAGTTGACTTTGAATGCAATGGGCAGAATCTTTCTGTGATTCATATTTGCAATATGCATTACCATAATCTTATCAGTGATTATATGCATGTGTAAAATATGCATGCATAAAATCCATAAAATCCATATACATAACATTCAATTCCCATATGTATATGCAAGATCCCATTCAGATTTAATAGACATTCCACTTTAAGTGTCACCTGAACTCCACATTAATTACTTATTATGAAATTTAAACATTTGTATTCAAGCAACAACCATTGGAATGTGCTCAGTATTCACAACTTTTATTCCTTTCTTTAAGCTAAAGAATACTGCAAAACCGTGTTTGCCTATGAAGGTACCCATGAAGATGAACTTAATTTTAAAGAAGGTGATATTATCCAAATAATAAGTAAGGTAAGTTACACTGGTCTACAAGGAGAAAGCCTTGGAAATGAAAGTAGCTTAATTTTACCAGAATTGGGTCACTAATAAAGAAAAATTAAGTCCTGAGTACTTAATTTTGGACTTAATTGGCTCCAAATTCCAAGATACATCTTCAGGTCAAAATTGCATCAAAATAATTCAAAATAACGAGGCTCCATAACTTTTCTGCAAAATGTGGTATAGCAATGAGAATGGTGCCACACCAATTATTATAAATTTATCTTTTTATTGATACCAATAACACAACTTTCCAATCATTTATTGGTTTTTCATGTAACATCTTTATGCTTTTCGCGTGAAAAACGGAAAAGCTCTAACATCGGATTAAACGACAAGGTGCCATCTTTATTCGGTATCTAAACAGCACTTTTTGGCTTTTCTCTTTGAACTGCAGTAAAATCATCACCGGGGAGATTCCAGCAGTAATCAGCAAACATGGACGGATTCCATTTCCCTTGGTATCTTTTCTCATGCCTGTGATATCCTGGTGGAATCTCTCCCCATGCTCATCATTCACTGCCCCACAGTTCAAAGGGAAATAGTCTAAATGCAAAAATAAGAAGTGAATTTTCAGTGACATGTTTGCATAAGTGCTTTATAGGATCTAAGCAAATTTTCCACATGTTTTTCATAGTCATCTGCCTTGCTATTCTCAAAATGAAGATAAATTTATACACTTCCATGTGGTACCATTTTCAATGTTCTACCGTACTTTGTTGAGAAGTTACGAGGCATCATGAACATTAGACTTACCCTCCCTTGTATACTCGCCTGTGTATAAATCTTTATTGTGAAATATCTTGAAAACTTTAGCCAACCAGCACTTATCACCTGTTTTCTAATTCATTTAATCAAAATATGTAAAATTAACACATTTTATCTCAGAGGTTGATAATTTGCCAAAATTTGTAGACCAGTGTTATTTATATTTAAATATTAGTCCTCGACTTACAACCACAATTGGGTCCAGAATTTCTGTTGGACGTCAGGGTAGTCATAAAAATGAGTCATGATGTCAGTCAGACCCAATTTTATGACCATTTTACCATGATCGTTAAGTGAATCCAGCCTCCCTAATGGATATTTTTTGCTATTTATTTTGCCAGAAACTAGCTAAACAGGTTGCAGATCATGATCATATGACTGCATGATGTTGCAACTGGTCAAAAATGCAAGCCTGTTGCTAAGTGCCAGCATTGTGATAACATGACCATAGAAGTGGTGCAATGGTCATAATTTTGAGTACTGGTCATAAAACACTTTTTCTGCAGGCCAGAACCTATCTAGAGCACTGTAGCTTAGATATAATAATACCTATATTATTAAAAAGGGGCAAGGAGAATCCCAAGAATTAGTGACCAATCAGACTTGTAAGATATTTCTACGATATTAAATATTATGTCAAGACAGTATTCGACAAACTGGAAGACTGGATAGAGGCTAACAAGATTATTTATAATGAACAAATAGTTTTCAGGAAAGGTCAGAGCATGTTGGACAATTGTCAGGTTTTTTTTTTAAAATACTTTATTGAGTTTTTCAAAATTAAAAAAAAGATTTAAAATCTCTATTTCGTTCGGAGGTACAGTGATTTATAGATATTGAGTATCATACATCCAATCTGTTTCATCTTAACCTTTTTTTCATATTTATATTTACAGACAATGAGCGCTTTCCACCCTATATATATGCAGGTTACACAAGTCATACTTTTTTCCTATTGTTTAACCAATTATACCAGTTTCCCCATACTTCATAATGTTTGGATGTCTCATCATCGGTTAGTTCACTCGTTAATTTTGCCATTTCTGCGCACTCTAGAATTTTATTAATTAGCATTTCTTCTGATGGTTGGATTTTAGTTTTCCAGGATTTCGCGAACACTAGTCTAGCCGCTGTTGTTATCTGAATTATAAGTTGGGTTTTGTTGTTGTTGAAGCCATCTCCTGTTATACCTAAGAGAAACATTTCTGGGGATGATGTTATATCTTGTTCCAATATTTCACATAGCCAATGTCATATTTTGGACCAGAATCTTTTTACCTCTGGGCAGGACCACCACATGTGGTAAAAACTGCCGACCTGTTTGTCACACTTCCAGCACATAGCTGAGAGGTTAGGAAACATTTTTGCCAATCTGGCTGGCGCTAGATGCCACCTGTGTAACATTTTATAGTGATTCTCTCTGAATGTTGCAGATTTCGTCATTTTATAGTTTCTATTCCAGGCCTCCTCCCAATCACTGAAATTTATTCTGTATCCAAAATTCTTTTCCCATATATTTAATTGGTTTTTGGCTATGGCCGTCAGGTTTTCTTTTTATCTTGCTTCTAAATATGAGAACAGTATCACAAAACATTTGAATATAGCAACTACTAATTTGACTGCGTACTTTGACTCCATAGAAGTAGGTTATTGATGAAATTAGATAATACGAACATAGATAAGCATCTACTGTATCTGTTGCAGGAGTTCTTTTCAGTTATATTTACCAGAATGAAGGAGGTTTATTTAGATTGCTCACTGAAGCAATATTGACAAAATAAGGAGTAAAGCAAGGCTGAATCCTCACATCAATACTGTTTACTACTTACACACACACCCTCATATGTCAGCTTCTCTAGGTTCTTAGAAAGTTTCTATTTTATCCCACACTGGTAATATACTCTCAATAATAGGAGAGTACAGGTAGTCCTCATTTATATTACAATTTGGGACTGACAACACAGTTAAGCAAAGCAGTCACTAAGTGAAACTGTGCTTTCCTTTGCTTTACAGACCTGCAGAGGTCATAAATATGAGCATTAGTACTTTTTCATAGCTGTCATAACTGTGAATAGTTGTTAAACAAGGGCTATCTATATGTGCATATAAACCTGTGTATATATATAGCATAGATACATATATCTTTACCTCATGAAGTGGTATGATATGTCCAATGGAGTATTCATACAGGCTGGGTATCCAAGCTCTCCAAATTCTTTTAGCAGTTTTATGCTGAACAGGAAATTTGACTACATGACCTTTGAGATCTCTTCTAACTCCTATGATTTTACACATAGTGAAAGAGTTCCAGCATAATCCTTCACTGAATTAAAATGATTATCAAATGAAGTTTTTGGTCAGCTGTTACATTTTAACATTTGAGAAGGAAAGGATCAAGTAGTAAGAAAGTTACTTAAAAGAAGAAAGTATTGGCTTGGCATTAATTAAAGCGGGATACCTTCCAACATAGTATCAATATTTGCCATACCTGTGATGAACCTTTTATAGCTAAGCACACCAATACAAAGTTAGGGGATAGTTTTAAACCATGGTTTTTGACCAAGTCATGATGGACTGATTCACACATCACTCAAGTCAAAAGCAAAGAAACCAAGACAAAGTCAGCCTTAGATTTGTAGGCAGGCAAAAGTATTTATTGTGTATTTCCCCTATTCCTTGTTCATCCATTTTATGCATATGTTTTAGATAAATTTCTGCAAGGATATGCTCATGGCAAAAAAAAAAATCATTAGCACTTCTTTCAAAATAACATTTGCAACCAATAAACCAACATCAAACCATGTTCCAAACTGGTTTATGGTCTTAGAGCAAATTCTTGTTTATTCAGTGATCGTGCATATCTCATATTAAGTCTTAAAAACTAGCACATAATTAATGGGTTAGTGTAATACATGACTCAATTTCTAAACAACTGCAACTTAATGTAAGCAGGTGGGTAGATGATGAAGCCTGAAAATATATTTGTTGTGTAAAATGAATATACATTTAGTAATTTTGTTTTAGGACACTGGGGAGGAAGGATGGTGGAGAGGCAATCTTAATGGCAAAGAAGGAGTTTTTCCAGATAACTTTGCAGTTCAGATTCATGAATCTGATAAAGATTTCCCCGTAAGTACTTATTGCAGTTTTTAAAAAGTTTTAGCTTTTCTTTAAAAAGCTGGTTTAATAACCAAGTAGTGTGTTTTATATATTCATATATATGGTGTCCCAGGCTTTTTCATAATTCAACATTCCATTTTCCTCGTTTAATTATTTTGGCCTTGCAGTTGTTCTGTTAATATAGCATTTCCATAACAATGGAGCTCTTTAGAGAAACCTTATTTGAGTGACATAATGGTCCAGTCATTAACATGCGGCCTAACTTTTCTCTTAGACCTGTTATGAAGAGCAATGATGTGATCTTGGAAGATGGGATTGAGACAAACACTATTGTTACCACTGTTCAGCACTTCAAGTTCAGTCTCCAAAAATTGCTTCAGAATGTGCAGGGCCATGGATGCAATCCTTGTCTTCAACTTTTGAAAACAAATGCTCTTGATCTTAAATCATACATCTGCACTGCTTTGAGGTCATGTAGACAAATGCTACATTTGCACTCCCATCACTCTGAAGCTTTTTTTGGAAATGTGAACCCAAAATGATGCATACCTATAACAATGTTAGTACTTTCATTTTTGGCTCTGAAATATTTTTAATTCAAATAAAGATCCTGGCTTGGGTCCTTAAAACCCTCAGCAAAATTAAACTTATAAAAATCTAAATTTTCTTCCTAGCATACTAGTAAGCCATATGTTAATCTTGAACTGCGTGTTTGAGTTATCAGAAGGTGTGGGGACTAGGGAAAGATTACTAGGGAAATCTTTCTAAAGCATACAGAACAATGTATATGTGAAGAATAAGTAAATGCAACTTGCTCTATTGATGAGAAGTATTTGGGAAAGGTGTTACAATACACATTGTATACTTGGAATTCTATGAATGACTTTAACAAACTTACAGAATAGATTCTTGAACAAATTTTGACAGTATTCCAGAGACAGGTGGTAGATTAAAGAAAAATAATCAAATCAGACAGACGTTCAGGGTAATATCATACAGGACCTGATATCAAGAATAATAATAATTGTTATTGAGTTGAATAATAAGATTATTGAGTTGTTAATAATCTTTTCTGTTACTTCTTCTTTTGCAAACTTCAAAAGGTACATTGTTTCAGCTTGAATTTAAAAACAAGGCTCTCAGTGTACCTCAGTCTATTAGACCAAACAATTTCTAATCAGTTCAGCAAACACTGTCAAGGTCATTCTTGTCTTGTCTTATTCATTTAACTTTATTATTCAGTTCATTATTCTTTCAGTGGTGCCTCTAGGTGGCACTGCAGTTTATTTTCACCCAGGAAAAGTAGAAAAAAAATTTCCTTTTAAAAGCAATTCATTCCATCATTTAAATTTAGTTCAATTTCATTTGTTAAGATTAAAAAGTTTAAAAATACTCAATTAGGCTTTCTGCTCTTATTCTCTCATTGTCCAAATTAATTCTGCTAATTCATTTAATTTTCTCTTCTTTCATTTGGGCTTCCTGTATTGTTGGAGGTAGAGAAGCCGACACACGCCCACTCCCCCCTCCTCTCTTTTTGCCACTTTCTCCTCTTTTAGCTATTTCCAGGGGGTTATGAAAAGAAACTTGTATTTTTAAGAAAAGCAGGCATCTTACCCAGACTATCCACACTTCCCTTTACTTCCATGCTTTCTTCTGTGGCCACCCCAGCTACATAGCAGCTCTCAATGGCTGCTTTCTCAGCCATCCAGTTGAGAGGCTTCTTCCGACCAGCCAGGGAATTTGCTACTTTCCTGTGCTTGCCAGTCTGTGCCTCTCTCATTCACCATCCCTACAGGTCAGCTTCAGTCAAAAAAGACCCCCAGATGCCTGTGATATCGATGATCCTTCAGGAGCCCCCAAAGAAAATGTTGTTTCACTGTGGATGCTGGCTGCCCCCCCCTCCCCGGGATTTCTTTTTTTTTTACTTGTGGATAACAGAGTGGAGATTCTACTTGTTAATTTTTAGTTCCTTTTTCTTTCTTCAGTTGCTTTTTTTTTTTAACAATTGGTTGGATTGTGTTTTTCTTTTCTTTTTTTCTTCTTTTCTTTTTGTCTGAGCTTTTTTGTACAGACATTCCTCTTTTTTTCCCCCTGCCTTGTTAGCTTTTGGGTCCAGTTAATTCCTCACCAGAGGAAACTTGGATTAAGGTTAAAAAAACTTGAAGACTAAAATCGTGAATGTTGGATTTGGATTGTAATTCTCTATTTTTGTATTGTTTTGTTTTTTGTTATCTCTCTTTGTCTCCTTTTTATTTTTACTTTTTCTTTTTGGTTGGTTGGCTTATTTTTGTACTTGTACTTTTTTTTTAATTCACCCAATGGGGTGTATTAAATATTTGGATTATAAATTCTATTTGGACTATAACCTGGTGGATTATAATATCAAGACGCTACAAGATGAAGAAAACAACATCTGCCTTCTACAGCCTTGGCAACAACTTCTAGCCCTGCAGCTCAGAGAACATTGGACACTATGACTATGCAACTGGAACTAAAAAATATGATACAGATGTTTCATGAAGACTTCAAAGAAAGAATAGGCAAATTAGATGAAAGAATGGAAAAAGTAGAAGGGGAATTAAAAGATGTCAAGGGGATAATTGAAAAAAATGAACAAAGAATACAAAAGGTGGAAGAAAAAGTAGAATTGACGGAAAAAAGAGTGGGAGAGCTGGATGACAAATTTACAATAACTAATAAAAACCAGGAAAAGACAATATTTCTTTAGAAATGGATCGTGCAGATTATTATCTAAGATTTCAAAACATAGAAGAAGAGAAAGGGGAAAATTTAGCTGAAATAATGGCAGAGTTGTTAGCGGAAGCAATGGAAGAAACTAAAGAAAATATATTGAGTGAGATCGATGAGATTTTTAGAGTACATACTAGATATGCATTGAGAAACAAATTACCTAGGGAGGTGCATGTAAGATTCACCAAGAAAGCAATAAAAACAGAGATACTATGGAGAGCAAGAAACAACCCAATAAAATATAAAGGCAGAGAGATAGTGGTGTTGAAACAAATACCTAGAAGAGTCAGAGATCTGAGAAAAGAATACCAGTTCTTGACAAAATGTTTAATTAAAAAAGGAGTAAGCTTTAAGTGGTTAAAACCGGAAGGAATATTGGTGAATTGGCAGGAGCAAAGATACAGATTAGACTCACTAGAGAAGGCAGAACTATTTTATGATCAATATTTGGGAGTATAAGAAGAGAGATTGAGAGAGGAAAGACAGATTAGATACCAGGAAGAAACAGTGAAGGAAAAAGAAGATCAAATAAGAGAGATAGCAAAGAAACAAGAAAGAGCAATAAGAGAAGGGGCAAGGCTAAAAGATGTTAAAGAACAAAGAGAGACAAGAAGGACAAGATCAGCAAAGACTATTAATAAGTAAACTATGGAGGAAGAAGTAAAAGCAATATCGATAAATATAAATGAATTAAATTCGGCAATACAAACGAAAAGAACTTTAAATAAATTGGAAAAATTAAAAATGGACATAATATGTTTACAAGAAGTTCATATTAGAAAACAACATAAAAAACTTTTGGAATACCAAAAATTGGGAGAAGTATTTACTGCACTGGCACATCAAAGTAAAAGAGGTGTAGTACTATACATTAAAAAGACACTAGCACCTAAACAAATATTTGCTGACGAAGAACGGAGGATTCTTATGGTGGAAGTAACAATGAACTATAAACAAATACTTTTAGTGGCGATACGCCCCAAATGACAAGATTTTTATGGAAAATTACACAGAAAAATAATTGAAGTCGAGTATGAAAATATTTGCATGATGGGTGCAATAACAGAAGTTAAATTGGACTATAAAACCAGAAAAATAAATAAGAAATCCAGAAAAACTCTTCCAAAAGCCTTTTTTACAATGGTGGAGCAATTAAATATCCAAGATGTTTGGAGAAGAAGATATCAAAAAAAAAAAAAGATACACTTTTTATTCAAATAGACATATGTCATGGTCTAGAATAAATATGTGGATATCAACCGATTTATTAGTTAATATACAAGATACAAACATTGAAGCAAGCACATGGGCAGATCATAATCCAATTACAATTATATGGAAGGGACAAAAAAAGAGATCAAGATGGACATTAAATCAAACAATATTAAATGAAAAAGAGTTTCAACAATATATGGAGAAAGAACTGACTTTCTTTTTTTAGAGAAAATAAGGAAGACACCTCATTACAAAATGTGTGGGATACAGTGAAAGCATACATTCGAGGATTGGCAATGACTTATTTGGGAAAAAGGAATAAAAAGAAAAGACAAACTCAAAAAAAATTGGAGGAGGAGTATAAGAAATTAGAAATGGAACTACAGAAAGATACACAAAATTAAGAGGATTAAAAATGAAATGGACCTTTAAAAACATGAATTGAATCTAATTGAAAAAGAGGATTTGGTGCGCAAAATAAAAACTTCTAAGCAAAATCTTTTTGAAAATGCAAGCAAGCCAGGAAGACGGTTGGCATACAAAATGAAAAAGGAGAGAGAAAAAAAGTTAATCAACTAACGGATGAGGAGGGAACTGTATGCTATCGAAATGAAGAAAAGAAGAAAATAGTACAGAATTATTATGAGAAACGCTTTCTTCTGACAATATTAGAAGAAAGGATAAATAAATACCTAGAAAAATCTGAATTACCCAAAATATCAGAAGATTATAAAAAGGCATAGAGGAAAGAATAACGATGATGGAACTAACAGAGGGGATTAAAAAACAAAAGAATGGCAAAACGCCAGGCCCAGACGGATTGCCAGCAGAGCTATATAAAACATTACAAGATGTAATAAGCAACACAATGCTGGAAGTTTTTAATGAACTCCTGATAGAAGTGAAGATACCAAACTTCTGGATGGAGGCATATATTACTCTTATACCAAAAGAAGATACAGATCTGTAACAAATAAAGAACTATAGACTGATTTCCCTGTTAAATGCGATTTATATTTGCACCAATAATGGCTGATAGATTAAAGATATTGTTAAATGAATTTATACACGTGGACCAAAATGGTTTCCTACCCAAGAGACAGATTAGAGACAATATGAGAATAATTCTGAATACTTTGGAATATTATGAAGCACATCCAGAAAAACAAATGGCGTTGATGTTTCTTGATGCACAGAAGGCGTTTGACAATGTGAATTGGCAATTTATGATAAAACAACTACAGACTATGGATTTTGAGGGGAGATTTATAAATATGATTAAAACTATTATAAGCAATCAGCAAAAGTGATGATAAATGGAGATATGACAAAGGAGGTTAATATTATGAAATGCACAAGACAGGTTGTCCTCTATCGACATTATTATTTGTGTTGACATCAGAGATATTAAAATAGAAATATAAGACAAAATGAAGAGGTAAAAGGTATTAGAATTAAAAAAGAAGAATTTAAACTACAGGCATTTGCAGATGATTTAGTCTTTATTTTAGAGGAGCCTCAAGCAGTTGAGCCAAAATTAATAGAACAAAAGAAGAAGAATTAAGTGTTTATAAGCAATCTAAAGTTAGAGATACTGAATTGTTCAAGGTAGTAAAAAAAATAATTCCCAAGTGCAAAATTTGTCTTCAAATTCTTGATCTTTTGAACAGTCTATTTTAATTTCTTAATTGTATTTCACCAGCAAATTGTAGACAAGGCCCAGGAAATGTTCTGAATGTTGTGTTACAGGGTGTGGTTTTTTTTAAATTTAGACTGGTTTCTAGTTGCTATTTTAGATACAATTCAGTGAACTTGAAAAATTGGGTTCATTGTTGTTTTGTTCCTGGATGGCTACCAATTTTTTTTGATTATCTTTGTATGTCAATTGCACCTTTTTTTTGGAAAGTGTAGCAACAATAGTCACCTGTATCTTAACCTTCACAGATACTCTCTTATTTCTAAATGAGTAGTAATAAAACTTCTGCTTATGGAGAATAAGAGATTTCTGAGAAAGAAGAGTCTTCTTTGGCAAGATGGATGTCATACAATTTTGATAGATAAACAAATAAAATAGAGGAGAAAGAGAATTAGTTGTTTATTCCCCCTGCCTTCTCTGCTTCCTCATCTTTCTCAGCAATCATTTTCTTTTTTTTTTAATAAAAGTTTTTATTGGTTAAAAATATACAATATTATAGTTTACAATATGTTGAATTTTCAATATCTTTATATAAAGATATTTCAATTATTATTTTCTTTTTTTAATTTCTCACACAACAGACATTATTATCTTAAATCGAAACAAACAACCAGGTTATATAAAAATTATATAAACAAAAAAAAGTGTTATACAAAATACAATAAAAGAAGAGAGAGAAAGAAAAATGTCAATTAAAAAAACCTTAAACAATAGATTCCCCTCCTTTCTTCATTTCCTAGTTCTGGCTCTTAAAACCATGGTCTGGCCTCCCCCCCCCTCCCGGGCCGCAACAGCTCCGTCCGCCTCCGCTCCTTGATCATCTAATACTTCCCCCTCTTCGGCTCCTGTATCTTCTCCACCTAGGAAGGATTTATGTTGGTCAAAAAAAGCCTTAGCTTCCGTTACATTATTAATTTTCTTCTTACTGTCCTCCCAAAAAATCATCAAGCCCTCCGGAATCAACCACCTAAAACCTACTCCCTTGAGGTACAGCTTATTTGATAAAAAATAATATTTTCTTCTTGATTCTCGTACCTGTCTGGGAATCTGCTTCAGGATGGTGATCTCCTTGCCCCTGTACACCAGCGCCCCCAGTCTTTGTTTTCTCAATATCTCATCTCTCAGTTCCCTTCTCACAAATTTAATATGAATCTCTCTTGGTAAATTATGTAAAATTGCAAATTGTGAGTTTACTCTGTACACCAAGTCCACATCCCTTCCAATAGACTCCAAATCTCTTTGTAAAAATTCACCCAACATTTTAACCATCACTTCTCTCAAATTTTCCTGATCAAGTTGTTCCACGTTTTGGAACCTGAGAAAATAAAACATCTTATCCAATTGTAAAGTTAACATTGCATTTCCTCTCCCATCCTCCACCTTCTGGAGTGCCCGTACCTCCCCCTCCAGACCCCCCATCTTCTTCTTGTTTTGCTCTGCCAGCTGTTGAACATCATTTAAATCTTTTTTCATAAGTGTCATTTCAGATTTAATTTCAGATAATCCTTTTTGCACGTCATCTAACTTGTCCAACTTCTGACTGGCGATGTTGGATCAGAAGCAATCATTTTCTTGATCATTTTCAAAAACTTTGGTCTGCCTAAGATTTGTAATCCTTGCACCAGTAATTTATAGACAGTACAATTGAGTTACTTAGTATACCTGTTGTCTTCTGGGTCTTAATTCAAGAAAATACTTGGCATGAATATTAATTATTTATATTTTGTCTTCTTTGCAGAAGCCAAAGAAGCCACCACCACCTGCAAAAAGTCAAGGTATGTAAGAGGGTTTTATTAGACCATAATTGCAAAAGAGACCGTAGTTGATTGGAAATTATTAATAATTGTCTCAATCAGAATGATTGTTTTTTAAGATGTTCATATGAAATCCATTCATACCCAGAGTGTATTGAAACACAGACAGTTTTCATTATTGGAAATGATGTGACTTCTTGTGAGCCATCACTTTCTGCTATACATATAAATACTGTAGGTCTCAATTAGCGCAGTTAACAAAACCCATGAAATGGGATCTCAACATAATATTCCAAGTAATAGTTGCATGGAAAATAAGATAATTGGTTCTAGTTCAACAGAAATTGCCAATTAAAAATTCTAAATATATTTTATATGTTTATTAATGAAACACTATATAACAGCAAAAGAGAGTAAATCCATACCCAAAATATATGTGGTACCTCTTGTATTCTGCTGTAGTTCTTCAAAATGAGCATTTTCTTTTCTGAGCTTTCCTCGAGTAGAAAACTTCCTCTTCTCCATTTTGCACACACAAAGATTCACAACTCCAATCTCAATGGTAACTGCTCACGTGCTAGTCACAGCCTAGTATCATTTTATAAATCACAATCAAATTGTGCACTATTCAAACTCACATTAATTGTGACTTACCTATACAATAATTTATATATATGAATTCATGACTTCTATGAATATAATGAGGAGATAATCCTGAATGTACTTCCATGTGATAATGTATAACTATTTTTCCTATAGTTAAAAAATACATCTCTTTAACAATATATTCAATCATTTTAAAAGGCTACGCCATAAAACAATTCTTGTTCTTAAGGACTAAAATTCCTGTGCCAGTCAGCACTTCTAATTGGATTTCTAGTTAGGTGTACAATACATTTTAGTATTAATTATCATACAGTAGTTTCTCTACTAAAGCAGTGTGATTTTTAAATATTGGCTCTATCTGCAGGTTCTAAGGCTGATCTTCTGCCTGTGGAGAAGAAGTTTCCTCATCTCAGGAATGAAGAAAAGGGTAAGTTCAGATTTATCCCCTGATACTAAAAACATAAATGTTTAGGACTGTGGTTTAAAGCAAAGCAGCTTTAGTATAAATACAAGCATATGATTCAGGTGGTTAGAAAAGAGCTAAATAAGAAAATACATATGATATTTGTAGAATTTTAAAACTGTATGTGTATCCCTGAAATAGCAAGCACTAACTAAAAATTACACTGTTCAGTGTAACATTACAGGCGTATATAGATTAAAAATAAATAGTTTTTGTAAAACAGCCAAAAGTTGTGTAAAATTTATTTTGTTGGCAGTAAAAAGAAATTTAAACTCCATCCAAAATAGATTTTTTAGAGTTTTGTCCTACTTTTATTATTTTTATAAATAACTTGATATGGTGAACATATCTAATATTCCTTCCTCCTCCTATTTTCCCTCAGAACAACAACCTTATGGGTTGAGCGGAGAGAGACTGGCCCAAAACCAGCCAGCCGGCTTTCATGCCAAAAGGAGGATTAGAACTCACAGCTTCCTGGTGCCTTAACCATTAGACTAGACTGGTTCTCATACATTTTAAAAAATATAAATTCATGATTTTCTGCAAAAACTTTGCTAATAAATCCTGCAGCCAGGAAAAGTCAATATTTTACAAACTTTATGAATAATATGCTGGATTCCACTTGTATCCATTTAAAAAGAGTCCATTGCAGCTGTATGAACCCGAGAAAGTAAACTAAAGGAAGCAAGATTCCTTGGTCTTAATTCAACTATTTCTTAGTCTTATTTGAAATGGCTTCTAGAATGTAAATTGGGATATTTGTTCAGAACCGCCTATGCCCATGGAAGAAACTTTCATAAATCATTTCTACATAATTTTTATGGTAAACATTATTCTCTCACTCTGTTCCCAGATGAAAAACCAGTGTTGGATCAGAAGATCTCTAAACCAGTGGCTCCCCAAGTACCACCAAAAAAACCTGTCCCTCCAAACAAGGCTAATAGCATATTAAAAGCTGGGATCTTGCTTTCAAAATGGCCAGATAAAACAGTTTTGCAACCACCAGTTTCTAAGTAAGTATCTTATTTTGTGCGTGATATTCTTCGACATGCCGTTTTAAAATTGCTATAAGACAAAGTCTGAACATGTTAAGAATTGCATATGTAACTACCGTGTTTCCCCGAAAATAAGACCCTGCCTTATATTTTTTTGAACTTGAAATAAGCACTTGACCTTACTGCCATGCGCTCAAAAGCCTGATCAGGGGATGTCTTATTTTGAGGAAAACAGGGTATATTGCAATTAATACTCCTTATTTACCTTTTATAATCCTGTCCTTCTAAAGAATCATTTTGAGATTGGGAGAACATGCTGTAGGTTTTTACATTCACACTTGTTTCTACCATCTCAATTTGTTTTCTTTATTGTTATTTTCTCAGACACACAGAGTAGTGAAATGTAATTTCTCTACTTTATTTCCCAAGTGCATGTTGAAACCATAAATTGCTGAGTATATTAATCATAAGTCGTAGTAACAGTTAGATAAAAGAGAACTGAAGGAGGGAACCTGCATGTAAGAAGTCTGTCTCTGCATATATCTCAGCTTCTAACTCACAATTTGAAGAACTGGATTCTTGAAGAACTGATGTAATTTTTGTAAAAGCATATATAAAGTTTTTGTTACATGTTTCATTTTTCCTTAATTGCTGATAAAATTATTTAACTTTCGAACATAGGATAAATGGGGAAATTGCATCCTGGAGGCCAAAGTCCGAAATTGAGCCAACAGTGAAACCAAAGATAGACTCTGAACAGTTACCATTGAAATCAAAATCAGTAGAGGTAGACTCAGCTGCACTACGGAACTTGAAAGAAACAGGTAAATTTGAAAAGTGTACATAATGAGTCTCAATTTTCTGCTACATAGTATTAGAATAAACCACAACAAAGAATAAACAACATCTTCAGAAAGGAATACTTTATAATCAGTGGATTCTGTTGTGGAAAAGCTCTGTGGTAGAGGTTGGTAAGAGAAGACCTATAGGTATAAGTGTATCTGAAACTACTTCCCTTCATGGCCCTCAGAATCCCTTCATATATTTTTCTGTACTTTTAGGGGCAAATTTAAAGAGGAAGTTGTCTTGCAGCAAAGCAGAAAGCTCTAGCGATATTCTTTAATCATAAGAATGCTTCTGAGCACCTTCTAGAATCCCTTAAGCATTGTTAGAAAATAGAAATAATGGATGGTTGCATCACAGTGCATTACTTGGATGCATACTCACCTGCCTTGAAAAAGAGTGCCCTGAAGTTTGCCTTTTGATAAATTGATATCTTCTATCCATCATTACTTCCACGCTCAATGGCAGATGTTTCAAAATTTCAGATGTTGTCCACCATCTCCAAATGTGGACTTTGTCTTGCTTATGGCGTAATAAATAGTCATTTTTAAAAATACTGGAAGATTTTCCCTACCTCAGACTTTTGGAACTATTTAAAAATAGTTATTCAAATAGACTCTACAGGTTTCTGGAATTTGTTTGTTTGTTTGTTTATTTATTTTTTGAATTATTCCAATACCTGGAAAGCTGAAATGAGGTGCACTGTATAATGTTGAGAATGCTTATGCCCAAATGTTAAAAGGTAACATTTCATGTAGATAATGGAAAAAATAATGTTTTTGTATAATGCATTTTTTTTAAAAAAAGAGAATCCTTAAAATAAGCGTTTTCACATTATAGAACTCATTCTGTTATTTTATTATACTTCAAAATAAGGTCTCAAGCATCTATTTTGTTGAAGTTCAATGCATATAAAATTTAAAAGGGAATAATTTACAATATCTTACATTTTTTAAAATTATTCACATATTTTGTATTACAATTATTTGTCCTAATGTCAGAAAGGGTCAGCAGAAGTGAGTGGAATAAATTACTATCTGATAAGCAAATTGAAGGTGTACTAGAAATAAACTGGGGTTTCACTCATATTAGCAAAGCAAAAATCAGAATACTGAAGCAAAGCACAAAACTTCTTTCATA
>WNWU01000072.1:1455540-1471371 GCA_012654045.1 Ptyas mucosa
CCTTTAGCAATAGTGCTGATAGCTTTTGATTTGTACATATTTGCAGTATACTTTTAATCTGATTTAATATTTGGAAAAATGAACAATTTTTGGTATATATATTTTGTATTTGGTATATTTATATATTATATGCATACATTAATCCAATTTGAATATGTACAAAGGACTGAAGTTTTATGAATGCAGTAGTGTAAATATTTATTAATTTTCCCACTAAATATTTCTGGTTTCTGACTTGCTCTACACCCGACTGGATTGCTCTCTTCCGTTCTGAACCCCAATAATGTCTTTTCCAACTGAGTTTAAGGCAAAATAATCCTCAACTTACACCAGTTGATTTAGTGACTATTCAAAGTTACAACGGCACTGAAAAAAGTGACTTATTACCACTTACGACAGAGCTCTTCAAACTTGGCAGCTTTAAGACTTGTGGACTTCAGCTCCCAGAATTCTCCAGCCAGCTATGCTCTGCTGGCTGGAGAATTCTGGGGGTTGAAGTCCACAAGTCTTAAAGCTGCTAAGTTTGAAGACCTCTGACTTATGACCATTGCAGCATCTCCATAGTCAAGTGATCAAAATTAAAGTACTTGACAACCAACTCATATTTATGACAGTTGCAGCATCCCCGGGGTCACGTGGTCCCCTTTTGTGACCTTTTGACAAGCAAAATCAATAGGGAAACCAGATACATTTAACAAGCATGTTACTAGTTTAACAACTGCAGTGATTCACTTAACAACTGTGACAAGAAGGATCATAAAATGGGGCAAAACTCACTTAACAAGTGTTTTATGCTTAGCAACATAAATTTTGGGCTCAATTGTGGTTGTAAGTTGAGGACTACCTGTAGATGTGCCACGGCACCTGTGGTGGGTGTGTTTTTGGAAGAGAGATTCCTCCTTCAGAGGAATAGAGCAACAGGCCTCATTCCCATACAACATCTGATACATTGGATCACATATAATATAGGCTTGCACAGTTTCCCTTTACCTCACAACCCTGAGGAGAGCTCCTGTGAAGCCTCCTCAGCTGATCCAATGAATTGCCTGCCATTGCTGAGGGGAGGGGAAACCAAGAAAGTCACAGACCAAAAAGTCAACTAAACTCCTGCTCCCCATTCTGGTCTGTGCCCAAGGATCCCCTCCTTATTTTATTTATTCATTCATTTATTTATTCATTCATTCATTCATTCATTCATTCACTCATTTATTCATTTATTTATTTTATATACCGCCCTACTCCCAAAGGACTCAGGGCGGTGAACATATACATGTAATACAAATATTTAAAAGCTGTTAAAATACAATTAAATAATATGGCCCAGAGAATAAAATTAAAGCACCTCAAATTTATAGGACAGATTTTAAATTTAAAATTTAAAAGCAGTTTTAAAAGGAGGTTAGGCCAGGCTGGACTGCTGGAATAGAAATGTTTTGAGGACACAACAGAAAGCACGAAGATCCGGGATTGTCCGTATCTCTGGGGGGAGCTCGTTCCAGATGGAGGGTGCTCCCACAGAGAAGGCTCTCCCCCTGGGGGCCGCCAGACGACATTGTTTGACCGACGGCACCCTGAGAAGTCCCTCTCTATGGGAGCGTACTGGTCGGTGAGAGGCTACTGGTGGCAGAAGACGGTCTCGTAAATACTCCGGTCCTAAGCCATGGAGCGCTCTAAAGGTGGTAACCAAAACCTTGAAGCGCACCCGGAAGACCACAGGGAGCCAGTGCAGCTCGCGCAGGAGGGGTGTCACATGGGAGCGCCACGTTGCTCCCATAACAACCCGCGTGGCCGCATTCTGGACCAGCTGGAGCCTTCGGGTGCTCTTCAAGGGGAGCCCCATGTAGAGAGCATTGCAGTAGTCCAGGCGAGAAGTTACGAGGGCATGAGTGACCATATTTAACGAGTCCCGATCTAGAAATGGCCGCAACTGGCGTGTCAGGCGAACCTGATAAAAAGCCCTCTTGGCCACAGCCGTCAGGTGTTCTTCTAAAGACAGCTGTGAGTCCAGGAGGACACCTAAGTTGCGAGCCCTTTCCGTGGGGGCCAATGACTCGCCCCCAATAGTCAGTGATGGCATCAACTGACTATATTGGGGTGTCAGAAACCACAGCCACTCGGTCTTGGATGGGTTCAGCCTGAGTCTGTTCCTCCCCATCCAGATCCGTACAACCTCCAGGCACCGGGACATCACTTCAAGGGCATCATTGGGGTGGTCCGGGGTGGAGATGTTCAGCTGGGTGTTGTTAGCGTACTGGTGGTAATTCACCCCAAAACCACGGATGATCTCACCCAGCGGCTTCACATAAATGTTGAACAGGAGGGGCGAGAGAACCGACCCCTGTGGCACCCCACACACAAGGGGCCTCGTGGTCAATCTCTGCCCTCCTGCCAACACAGACTGCGACCGGTCAGAGAGAAAGGAGGAGAACCATCATAACACGGTGCCCTCCACTCCTAGCTCTTCCAGCCGGTGCAGCATGATACCATGGTCGATGGTATCAAAAGCCTCTGAGAGATCTAATAGGACCAGGACAGAGGAACAACCCCTGTCCGGAGCCCTCCTTATAGGGCTTATAGGGAGGAAGGTGGCTCACCCACCAATGCCAGTGCCCCACTCCAGCCAATCCTACCTTCCCAGCAGGTATCCCTCCCTCATCCTTCCTCTTTCCAGAATATAGGTTTGGGGAACTCTCCAGTCAGTCCTTCCTTGTCAGCAGGCATTCCAGAGTCATTCCCTTGTCCTTTCCTTTCTGGCACCGCTGTTAAGAGATTTCAAATTTTGGCCTCATTTTTAATACAGCCAACAGCCATTCAGCCAATTGGGCACAGGGGCAGGAGGAACACGGGAAAGACAGTGGGAATGCAATCTCTCCTTGTGCCACACAACCTATGGGTTTCTGGGGAAGTGTTGTTGGTATTGTGGCACTGAAGCGGCCACAACTTTCCCGTATTTCATTTCCATAGGAGTCATGGCTCTCAACATTCTGTAAGTTATCCCATTTCAGTTCCTTGATTCAATAATTGCTGCCATGTTCTTTCCAATTTTGCCCAATTGAAGGTTACAAATTTACAAACAGACATGAGAATGTTAGTAGTATTGAGATACGGCACTTAAATACTTTAATCATTCTCAGGATAGAGGTTTCAGTATCAGGCATCAATGATCATACTACAGATAAAACCTTTAAACAGCTAAATCTGCTTTTATTAAAACCTGTTATAAAATAGGTAAATAAAACTAATTTTGCTTATTTGGCATTTATATTTCTCTCCCTAATACATGACCCAAGTAATAATTTGGGTCATGCAATTGAATAGTTTTTAATAATGGATTGCTATCAAATGTCATTCACTAGTTTCTTTCCTGCTATTTTCCCATTGTGTATTACAATATGCTATTTCCTTTTCATTCTTAAACTGTTATATAATCTTGTTCCGTAGTCTACAATATATCTTTGTAACTTTTGTAAACTTTTTGTTGGTATTGTTAACATTTTAACTGCTTTTAATCCCTACTAATTCAGTCTTCAAGGCATTCCAATTAATAAATTATAAACAAGCCATGCTAGAATACTGTTGCATTCAGTAAACTAAATAGTACTGTACTATTTAGTTAAGTCCAACTTTTTAAAGTTGAGATAAATGTGAAAAATACTCACACTTTAGTTCTTTATTTCTATAAACCTTTGATGTTGTGTGCATGCATGGAGTTTTGTTCAGCACTATGGGACAGGACTTCAGTTTGCATAGTGAAATTTTCTATTTGTGAGGAATCAAGAATCCATATGCTAGCAGAAAAGCTTTGATATGCTTTTAGAAGATGTATGTAATACTTTAATAAGTAGAAATCAAGAATCCCTGTCATCTACCTCTTTATTCAGAGATAGCTGAATTTCAATACCTCTGAAAAAAGAGTGTCATGGATCTAGTCAGCTACTGTGGTTAAAAATGTACCCAGAACCAATTTGGCATATTTTTAAAAATAGCATAGATTCTTCCCCTGAATGAAATTGAATGGATGTTGCTAAAATAAAAATGTCCTGATTATGTATTGAAGATAATACTGCCATATTTTTCCTGCAAGATACTTTTTTTTTTTTGTTCAAAATCTTTTCTAGATATTCGTCTCCTTGACTTTTCTTTCCAGATTTTGTTTCCTATCCTGTTTGCCATGTTTCCCTTCTTACGTGTCAGGAAATTACCCTTCCCTTCTCCATTTTGGTAAGAAACTTTCTATATAGCAATCCACATCCTTTGTTCCATATTAATTCTTGAACCTACATTTCTATTCTTGGATATTATTAAATTATTTTTTAAACTTATGTGTTTATGTTTTCAAGAATTTACACTAAACTGTATCAAATGAAAAATGTTATATTTGGATGATTTTATAACATTGTTGCATAAAAGGTAAATTTTGGTAATTAGTAGAATCCCTCTCTTTTCCCATTTTAAGTTTGTTTGTATGGCTAAGGCCAAAGAGGGGCGTTGTGAGTAAGGCATTCTTTAGCTCTTCAGCATATGGTTAGTCGGTATAGTTACTAGGCAACTCCTTCATTAAAATGCAAAATAAGATATGTAAGTGCTCTGATTTTGAACATGGATGACTGCAAAGGACAACAAAATCTAGCATGAAGAGGAGATAAACTGTACTGTTACTGGAGCAAATTCATATTATGCCTATAGGTTACAGTAAATTTGTGAACTTCTGCCTACTGCGTAATTGCTATTAATAGTTCAGGTTTTTGCATCTGTTATTTCGTAATATAACGTGCCTCATTAAATACATTTGTATTGTGTCAAGGTAAGCTTACAGGTAGTTGTTGACTTATAACTAATTGTTCAATAACTGTTCACAGTCACGATGGCCTTGAAACAAATGCTTTACAGCCATAAAGCACTTTTGACCCCTCAGTCATGTGACCATATTTTGGGTGCTTGCAGCTTGTCTGTATTTTTGATCAGTTACCAAATGACCTGTGATCATGTAATCGCTGTTTACAGCTTTTTCTGCCAGTTTACCCAGAAACTCAATGCAAACAGAAGGGACTTTGGATTTGAGATCTATTCCCCAGAGTGCTGAGGTATTTCCCCTCCCCTCTATGCAGGAAGAGGAAATCCTTCCATGTGCTAGAGGAACAGACCTCTGAGAACTAGTAATCACAAGCATTCAGAGCCTTTCAAAATGCTTGCTTTCCCTAGCGTTTTCTCCTCCAGAAGGGAAAACTCTAGTTTACATCATCATTTCTGTTACTCCAGAGGGGGGAAAGCTAGAAACACCAGTGTTTCCACCCCTCTGGAGGGGAAAATACTAATGAGTATGTCAGCTTTTGCTAGTGTTTTCATTTCTGGAAGGGAAAGCGCTAGTGAATGCCAGTGTTTCCGTCCTTTCAGAAGAGAAATACTATCAGACAAATACTATTCTGATCCTTTTAGAATGCTGACATTTGCTAGCGATTTTACCAGATTTGCGTTCCATTCTTCTTGCATGCCAAGGAATCTTCCCTCTCTTGGCATGCTGGAGTAATGGACCACAATTTAATCTGGCAATTAATCTTGTTATTGTCTCCCCGATATGGTAGGGAAAAATCCTGAGCCTCCAGGATATGGTCTATGCCTTCTCCTCAGCACTCCATTTAATGACCCACTTGGTCACTTAAGTACCACAACTGGGAAAGCTGGGTTTGTGGTAGTTCAGCAAGGTGAATGTGTGGTGTCTCACTTAATTACTTTGCCCAATGACCAAGATTCCGGTTGAGGCTGTAAGTTGAGAACTACCTGTATAGGATTTATTGTGCAATTATTCATGTGGTTGCAGTGATAAATAAGAAATGTAAAAATGATGTATTTGTGGCTAAAACTGGAATGGCAGAAACCAGTGATGCCCAAGCTAGAGAGAATAATATGTAACTATGATTCAGCTATCTCCCAAGGCCATCAAGATCCATTAACTTGGAAAGGCAACAAAAAAAAAAGGCTAAATTATGGAACGTAGACATATGTAAAGGCTTTGATGTTTTACCCTGTAGTAGACTAAATAAGCTGTTGTATTACTTTATCTTTCTCTAATAGTAATAAGATTAGGTAATAGATTACCGGTAATCTAATTGTATTTGACAATCTTCAATCAAGTAAAGCCAATTGCTGTATACCACTAAAAATCTTTTCCCCATAACGTTTCACTAAGCAAAATGATGCATCATAGGGCAACAATTTTTGAACCAAGATACCTCAAATGAGTTAACTTTCAGAATGTGTCCAAATTCCTGGACCCATAACTCCCATGAAATTGATATTTGGCCAATTTTATAAAACAAATTATGATATGAAAATTATCATGAAACAGTTTATGACATAATATAAGTTGTCAGAAAACATTTCCTGTGCAGATGTTTGACAGTGGTATACAGTTCTACATGGGTTATTTTCAAGGCAGATACATCTCTGAATGTATGTATCTTGGAAGGCAGAACATTAGGAGTTCTGTCATTGTTGAAGGCATTGAGGAATCTGATAAGAAAATATTTCTGAAATGATCATCCAAGGGGGTCATGGGTTGTTTAATAAGGAATTAAATGACTGGAAAGTTGAGGTGTAATCTGAGTACTGGTTTGAAGCCTGGCACCTGAGTTGATTTGAATGTATTTATTTATTTTATTAAACAAATTTATATAGCTGCCCAACTCACAAAGTGACTCCAGGTGGCATACGGCATTAAAAATACACAGTTGAAAAATCCACAATTTAAACCCCACCAATCTATCCCAGGTTGGACATTATTTTGACTGCTTTGAAAATCTGATTTGATTTTCTGGCTTCCAGATTCAAGGACAATTGGATTCAACCTAATTCTAGATTCTGTTTTAAAGGAATTTTTATTAGGCTATATTTGGAAGATATTAAAATGCCTGCCCATTTTCCATTTTGGCAGAATGAGATGAAAATAGCAGAGGTAATATTCTTAAAATGACAGCTCACTCAGACTCAAGAGTTTCACTGCAACATATATTTTTAAATGTTCTTCTTGTGTTTGCTTTAAAACAGAGGTAACGCAGATGGAAAAGATAGCTCAGCGGCCTCGAGTCTTTCTGGTCATAAGCTTATACAGAGATTGTGCTGAAAGTTTTTCTTTTCCATTTTAAAAATAAAACCTTTCTGGGCTGGCAGATAGGACATGTTTGGTTTTTTTAAAGCAGAGTTCATTATCTTGACAAATGGCATTTTGCAAGTTTGTGCACGTTGTAACTTCCAGGTTTCCTTTACCATCAGGCATGGGGTACCTTCTTTAGACTTGGCAAGCATACTAATTTTGAGGAATGATGTAGAAAGGTCAATAATCTTAGTGTGACACAAATTCCAGCTGTAACTTTCTGTCAGTACTCTGTGCTAGAGATTAGACCAGTGATGGTGAACCTTTTGGGCTTGGCTTGTCAAAAATTCTAAAAATGCCTAACTTGACTGCTAGTGTGTCACACACACACACAACCAAGCAAAAAAGAAACAATTCTTTACACATTCATTTATTTTTTTAAACAATACAGTCCAATCGTGTGTGATTCGCAGTATCCACCACGCACAACTTACCTTCAGGCAGTGTTAATTTTCTGTTGTCAGGCCCCTGCAGGCTACCTGAGGTAGCTCAGGTCATACAAGTCGTTCATTTTTGAAGTGGCTTTGAAGAATGCTGTTCCGTGCAATCCTTGAAACTGTGAAAGCACGCCCCATTCTTCCACAACTTTCAGAGACTCCAGAGGCCATGCGAAAGCACATCCCATTCTCGTGCTGCCTCCAAAAATCATGCAGGAATGGGTGTGCTTTTGAGAATAGTTGTTTTCAGGTGATGATGAAAAGTGACGCATCACTCAAAATGTTGTGGCATGTCACAGGTTTACTATTACTGGATTAGACAGAGATGGCTTAATCCCACCTAACTTTATTATAGCAAGAGGTTAGAGTTGCTGACAGAATGGCTACTGTGTGATTTCAGAAGCTCTCAAAATTGAGTGACTGCAACAGATGGAGGAGGCAGGCTTTGGAAGAGCAGGCTGATATATCCCAGGAGCAAAACACAGCCTTTTATTGGACCATTGTAGGTAGCCTAGTTGGGTCATTTTAAGTATAAAAAAGACTCTGCTAAGTATAAAGAAGGCCCAAATAGTGCATCATTCGGTGTCAGAGTGACAGACCTTGGCGGTTCAGTAGCACAGAAGCAGGCTGGCATCAGAAGAAAGGAGCTCTCAAAGTTAAATGGCTGATGTAGTAGAAGAAGCAGATGCTGGTGGTATGGTGGTAATCTGGCTAGCAGGTGTAGTCCTGAAGTAGTCCCAGTTAAGTGATTAAATCAGGCAAAGAAAATTGCTTTGATACCAGGCTTATATTATTACAGAACTGTACAAGTGCTTCACTTGAGGAGAAACGCTTTGGTAGAAGTAGGCTGACGGACAGAAGAGGAACTGTAAATGAGCCATGCATATGCATTATTACCGTATTTTTCGGAGTATAAGACGCACCTTTTCCCCCTCTAAAAGAGGCTGAAAATTTGGGTTCGTCTTACATTCCAAGAGCAATCTTCCCAGCCATGCCTGCTCCCTCGACTCTCTAGCTGTGCTTTAACAAGACGATCTCCATGCTTTGCTCCGACTCTCAGCTGTTTTTTAGAAGCCCCCCCCCCCCCCCCCCGCCTGCTTTTCTCATTGCTGCTTCCTCTCCAAGCAGGGGATAAAAAACTTCCTCTCCAAGCAGGGGATAAAAAACCAGCAAACTAATGTGCTGAAGGTGACCAGACTAAGGACGCTAGCCAGATGAATACCTGGTAGGCAGATTTCCCCCCCCCCCCCTATTTTCCTCCCCAAAAACTATTAATCTTTCAATTGTTAAATTGTTAACCTTGCTGTTCTTAAAAGTCATAGACATGGGTTCATTCTGTTCTTAGTTTTGTGCCTATTTACTCAGTATGGAGATTTTTGCTCCAAGCAAAAAGAACACAGAAAAAAAGTCTGACTCAAAACTATACTGTTGAACCTTAAGTTCATATTCAGAGGGCAAAAAGAGTTGAACTGACCAGAAAGAATAACATTGATGCAAAACTGCTTAATTAAGTTAAACCTTATATCCAAATTAAGAACATGGAATGAAACTGAAGCATGCTCAGTGCCAATCACAGTCTGTACAAAATATTGTCTTGCAAATCCAGTTTAAAAAATAGTTTTAAGGGTAATTCCTGAACCAATTTTGGTGCCAATATGTGATAGGTTGTTGAATATTGATTGTTCTCCTGAATACCATCTCAGCAGATGTTCACAAGCAACCATAGTCATATCCTTTGACCTCTGTCTTAGACTGCTTAGTACTCCAAAGAGTTAGAGTCAGTACTCCAAAGAGTCCCACTTCCTCACATAGACTATTTAATATCCTGCCAACATTTTCATATCCTCAATGAATTAAGTAGCAATGGAACTTGGATTTGCTGCCTTCAATCCCAATCAGTCTTGAAGATAGATGAATTTATTGCTGATTACTTGGACCTTGCCTCCCTTTTCTACTGCTGTTGATAGATAATATTAGCTGAAGAGGATTAGATATGAGGACTGTGTTTATCAGCTAAACATAATCTTCCAACTCTAGCCCTGCCTTAATTATCCACACTTTTGTAAGCTTTTGTTTAGATTTTTGCAGGATGTTGAACATGGGGCTCCATTTAAAAATATTCTTGAAATTATTGAACAGATTAACAGAGTTGGAAGGGGCCTTGTAGGTCATCTAGTCCATCTCCCTGCCCAAGCAGGAGACCCTACACCATTTCTGACAAATGGCAGTCCAATCTCTTTTTGAAAGCCTCCAGTGATGAAGCTCCCACAGCTTCTGAAGGCAAGCTGTTCCATTGGTTGGTTGTTCTCGCTGTCAGAAAATCACTCTTTATTTCTAGGTTGGATCTCTCCTTGATCAGTTTCCATCCATTATTCCTTGTCTGGCCTTTGGGTGTCTTGGAAAATAGCTTGACCTCTTCCTCTCTGTGGCAGCCCCTCAAATATTGGAACACTGTTATCATGTCTCCCCTGGTCCTTCTCTTCACTAAACTAGGCATGCCCAATTCCTGTAACCGTTCTTTGTATGTTTTAGTCTCCAGTCCCCTAATCATCTTGGTTGCTCTTCTCTGCACTTTTTCTAGAGTCTCAACATCTTTTTATAGTGTGGTGACCAAAACTGGATGCAGTATTCTATGTGTGGTCTTACTAGGGCTTTATAGAGTGGTATTAGTACCTCACTTGATCTTGATTGTATCCCTCTTTTAATGCAATTTAGAATTGCATTGGCCTTTTTGGCTGCCGCCACACGTTGCTGGCTCATATTTAATGGGTTGTCCACTAAGACTCCAAGATCCCTCTCACAGTTACTGCTATTAAGCCTGGTTTCACCCAGTCTATATGTGTACTTTTGGTTTTTCTTGCCTAAATGTAAGATATTAATTTTCTCTACATTGAATTTCATTTTATTAGATAGGGCCTAAGTGTTCAAGTCTGTCAAGATCCATCTGGATCTTGAGGCTATCATCTAGGGTGTTAGCTATTCCTGCCAGCTTAGTATCATCCTCAAATTTAGTAAGTTCCCCTTCTATTCCCTCATCTAAGTCATTTATGAAGATATTGAAAAGTATTGGGCCTAAGATGGAACCTTGTGGTACCCCACTGCTTATTTCCCTCCATGTAGACATAGACCCATTAAGGACCACTCGTTGAGTACGGTTTGTCAGCCAGTTACAAATCCATCTGGTGGTGATACTATCTATCCCACTTTTTTCTAGCTTACCAAGAAGTAGGTAAACTACTTCTTTGTCAAATGCTTTGCTGAAGTCTAAGTATATTACGTCCGCAGCATTTCACTGGTCTACTAATTTAGTCACTATGTTGAAGAATGAAATAAGATTGGTTTGGCATAATCCGTTTTTAACAAACCCGTGCTGACTGCTAGTTATTACTTTGTTCGTTTCTAGATGTTGGCAGATCTGTTTTTTTTTTTAATTGTCTTTTGCAACATCTTCCCAGGTATTGATGTTAGGCTGATTGGTCTGTAGTTTCTTGGGTTTGGTTTTTTTTTCTTCCTTTTTTGGAGATGGGAACCACATTAGCTCTTTTCCAGTCCTCTGGTAGTTCCCTGGTGCTCCAGGATTTTTGAAAGATATGGTACAGTGGTTCTGAGATTCCTTTAGAAGGAATCTCAGGTTCCTTTAGAACTCTGAGATGTAATCCATCAGATCCCAGTGATTGCATTCATCAAGATCAGACAGGTGTTCTCTTACTACTTCCCCCCCCCCCCTATTTTAACTTTTAACTTTTATTTCTAGTCTGTTTTTTACAGTTATGTTTTTGGTAGGATGGGCTATAGTTTCTTTTTGCATTTATTATAGAATACAAATGCAAAAGTAACTTGAATAGTTTGTTGGGAATATCTCTCCTGTTCCTGTGGATGAAGATGTTCTGATGAATGTTATTTAAGGAGGAGGTGCTGATGTGGAATTTCCGTACTTGGAGCAACCAGTCTGCAATCACATCAGTCTAATGATCTGTTTTTTAAGATACTTTCTTATACATTTTTCTGGTCCTTTTAAGATTGTAGAACTCATTTCCTACTTTGTTCTGGTAGTTCTGATATGAGATTTAAATAATCTCTCCTGGGATTTTGTTTTATACAGTTAATAGTCTTAGTAAATAGTCATTATATTTATGCAAAGAAAAATTATATTTTAATAGGGACTTCATTTTGTTTTTCATAATTATGAGGGTCCTCATTTTAATTAATCAAAAGCACTTTTGGTAAATCAAGTATCAGGAAATGAGAATTTAGCTTCAGCCCTCTTAGCCATTTGTACAATTGTGAAATAGAAATGTAAAGAAATAATCAGTAAAGATAATATTCACTTAGTGACTGCCCTGGACAGTGTCTGTTCATAGTTACTGTAGTGCTGAAAAACTAATTTGTGATCAATACCAGTATTTCTGACCTTTACAAGTTCTCTCTTTCGTTCACATGTTTGCTATTGCAGTCGGTTAGTATGCATTGTCCTGTACAAAATCGTAAGCACAGTTGCAGTTACATGATTTTCATTTAGGAACCACTTTGCTTAACTACTGACTTACTGGCCCCAGTTACAGTCACTAAATGAGAATTATCTGTACTCTAAAGTATCTCTACTCTCTTCTTGCTGCTGCTAGGAAAGAATGTATGAGAGACATAGTACTATGAAAAATCTGTTAGATGAAGGACTCTATATGTATGAAAGTATATGAATTGGGATCAGTAATGTAACTAGCACTGTCTGAGAGTAAGGAGATATTGTGAGTATAGATGGTACTTGGGTTACCACCGTTCATTCAACAAGAGTTCAAATGATGCAGAACAAAGGGGGCTTATTCCTGTCAGTATCCCTGTGGTCACATGATTGTGATCTGGGTGCTCCACCTGCCTCGCAATTGTTGAAGCAAGCTGCAGTCACATGATTGCAATTTCCAAAGTTTCCTGACAGCTACCCACAAACAAATTCAGTGGAGAAGCCAGCAGAAAGTCAGAAATAGCAGAGTCGCATGAGATCCTCACTTAATTAGGGCAACCAGGAATGCTGGAACTGCCACTGCTAAGTGACATAGCCATGTGATATCACACTTTACAGTACAATTGCATTGCTTAGCAATGCCAGTTTTGGCCCAATTGTTGCCATAAGCCGAAGACTATCTGTAATGTGAAATAAGGGATGTTTATAATTGGCTTGGGTGGGTGTAATTTTGATATGCTTGATAGAGATGTATAAACAGGATACAAATATTATAAATGAAGAGGTGTACATGAGATGAATTGGCATAAAAAAGATATTTCAAGGTCATGTACCGTGGGAGATGTGTCACAAACCTGAAGCATGGGAGCTGGCTCAGTAACTTCTCTATTTGAATTGCATGCTGTTTTGGTGTTTTAATAAAGCTCTATCCTTGCATTAGAAATTTGTGAGTTTCTTTCCTACACTGTCTTGCCTCTTCAACATTTTAAAGACGGCATATTCTTTTAACCCATTAATACTCACTCCATTTCTTTTCCATGTTAGAATGTAGATATGAGATGTTGAAATCTCCTGAGCTTTCATTATGTTCTCTGCTTTCAATTTCTTTTTAGAACTTCTAAGTTTTGATGATCTATCACCTACCTCAGATAATTTATCACATCCCACTGCAAATAGGCCAAAGATGCCCGGCAGAAGACTTCCTACTCGCTTCAATGGCAATGGCAAGAATCCTGTGAGTACATGAACCACTTATATATAAATTACCCATCATAATGGATAATTTAAATTAACCATGAAACTGGTCCCTGCACACACTTTGGGTCCCAAGCCCAACTCAAAGCCAGCAGTGTTGGGATCATTCTGATCTCCAAAGGGAGAATGTTCTAGAAGGCGAGTGCTATGGCAGAAAAGGCATGTCCTTTAGGCCCCCCCAACTGGCATTCCTTAGCCAACAAGACCCCAAAGCATGACCATTCTGCCTGACTGGATTGGACAGGTAGAAACCTTTTGGGCAGAGAAGGATGAGTATTTGGCTTGCATCTGGAAAATAAAAAACATCAAGAGTGTCTATGGAGATTCTTAATCATCCTGGTCATGGTTGTCCCAAAGATACTTTTTCAAGAGGCAACTGGACCTTCTGGTTGTTCTTTGAAGACATTTCGCTTCTCATCCAAGAAGCTTCTTCAGCTCTGACTGGATGGTTGGGAATGGAAGGATTTATACTCCTTGCACAGCTGGTAATTTGCATTCTTTTAATGAGTTGTTACGGTCACATGGAGGTTTATCTGTGTCATCAAGGTCATCTGAGTGTTTCAAATGAGTATGGAGCCTTCTTGGAACTATTGAAAGGACTGTGTTGTAGACTGGAGATAGATGATGTCGTATCCCTCTCCCTCTGTTGAGAGAGTGCTGTTCAGTTTTGACATAGATGACCTCTTTAACCCTCTTTCAAACCAGCAGTCCTCTTGTCCAAAATGTGGACTTTGCTGTCTTCAAAAGAGTGGCCTGTATCTTCTAAATGCAGATGGAGTATTTAATTTAGGCCTGATGGGTTTTTTCTCCTATGTTCTGCCATGCATTTATGAAGTGGTTGTTTTGTTTTCCCAATGTACAGATCTGCACATGGCGTACTGCATCGTACTGCATTTACCACATTGCTCAGTTTGTGTCTGGGTGTTTTATTCTTGGGGTGGACAAGCTTCTGCCTTAGTGTATTCTTGGGTTTGAAGTGAGCATGTACGTTGTGTTGGCTGGAGATCCTCCTGAGCTTTTCCGATATTCCTGTAATGTATGGAATGACAATGTAGCTTCGTTTATTGTTCTCTTCGTTGTCTTCAAAGAAAAACCAGAAAATCCAGTTGCCTCTTGAAAAAAGCACCTTTGGGACAACCATGACTCGGATGACTGAGAATCTCCATAGACATCTATAAGTAAAGTGTTCAGAGACTATATAAACACACAAAAAGTCATTTATATACAAGTTTTGCTTGTGAGACTCAAGTCAGTTTACAATAAATATCCAAAACTTGTTAAAGAACGGCCACACGAAAATCCTCCCTCCCCCAATCATTGCATCAAATCAAATCCAGTGAAAATGAGAACATTATCCACCAAATGCCTGCTGAAATAACATAGTGTCTTCTGGCTTCCAAAACACTAATGGGTTGGGGACATCACTCACCACATTCCAGGACACAGTGCCTAGTAGTTATCATTTGGGTAAAACTGTAATAGCATAAATTTTAGTGATCATTGCAGATTGTGGAGATCCCTGAAGCAGCAAGCCCCATTTGATCTCAGAACATGAATCGCAAGGTGAAAAAGGTGGTTACTAAAGCATAGCTAGCCATTTTGTAAAGAAATAGTTGCTAACCCAACGTCTTGAATTATATTTAGGAATAAAATAAAATGTATTAGATGATTTTATAAATGGATATACTAAAAAGCTTTTAGAGTATATACACTTCGCAAACATGCTGATTTCTGTTTTATGTTTCCTTTCTTGGTTGAAGCCTACTCAGACTCAAAACATAGAAAAAAATGTGAAGGTGCGTAAAGAGGAAGAAGAAAGTGCCAAATTAAAATTATCTGAGTGTAAAAAGGTATGTTGACATTGCTTGTGTTTATCTGTACTAAGAAGTCAAAATGATTAGAATATCATAATCATTTAGTAAGATACATTCTTACTGTAATATTCTACTGCGGTAGTTTTAAATCTTTTCTTCACCCTGGACTCCCTTTAAATACCTTTTGTGGCCACGGACCACCAAGATTTAACTCAAGATTTAAATCAAAACATTTCTTCAAGGCTTTGCGGAGCCCCATCATGACATCACAGCCCCCCAGTGGTCTGTGGCCACAAAAGGTGGTTGAGAACCACTGTTCTAGTGCATTACAGATTTAGCTTGAGTAATTATAGGTGGTAGATTATTAAAGTTAGATTTTTTTTTAATGTCAGCCTGATGAAACAAAATGAACAAATACTGTTATTGACTAAATAAAATATTACTTATCTAGTTCAGTTATGGGTAACATTGGAACAACAGCTTTTTGATTAGCTTTCCTCAAATTTCACAACTTTATCAAAGATATTTTTTAAAAAAACTACACAAATTTTGCTGCTGAATTTTCGGGATATGATCTCAGGATGCTGGGCAGTATAAATGAGATATTTGGGTACTTTTTGAGATTTACAGCCCACAGGTTGCCATATTCCCAATGAATAGAATAGGATTAGAGTAGAGTAGAGTAGAGTAGAGTAGAGTAGAGTAGAGTAGAGTAGA
>WNWU01000072.1:1471381-1483132 GCA_012654045.1 Ptyas mucosa
GAGTAGAGTAGAGTAGAGTAGAGTAGAGTAGAGTAGAGTAGAGTAGAATAGAATTTTTTATTGGCCAAGTGTGATTGGACACACAAGGAATTTGTCTTGGTGCATATGCTCTCAACGTACCTAAAAAGAAAAGATACATTCATCAAGAATCATAAGGTACAACAATTAGTCATAGGGTACAAATAGCAATCAGGAAACTATCAATACAAATTGTAAGGATACAAGCAACCAAATTACAGTCATACAGTCATAAGTGGAAGGAGATGATTGGTGGGAACAATGTGAAGATTAATAGTAGTGCAGACTTAGTAAATAGTTTGACAGTGTTGAGGTAATTATTTGTTTAGCAGATGGAGTTCGGGGAAAAACTGTTCTTTTGTCCAGTTGTTCTGGTGTGCAGTGCTCTATAGCGTCGTTTTGAGGGTAGGAGTTGAAACAGTTTATGTCCAAGATGTGAGGGATCTGTAAATATTTTCACAGCCCTCTTTTTGACTCGTGCAGTATACGGGTCCTCAATGGAAGGCAGGTTGGTAGCAATTGTTTTTTCTGCAGTTCTGATTATAATACATCATTTTTCTAAAATAAAAGAAACCACATTTTTATTAGAAGTCTTTATTCATGCAGCAGATTGGAAAATAATTTTGGCTTCCTATGATAATAGTCTATCAATAGTTTATTGATCATCAAAGTATCAGTCAAGTACCACCAGTCAATATTTTAAGCCATTATTCTATATAAGAATATAGATTTTGCTAGTTCTTCAATAAATGGCTGTGGTGGAGCAGTGGTTAGAATGCAGTATGACTCTGCCCATAGTCAGGAGTTTGATCCTGACCGTTTCAAGGTTGACTCAGCCTTCCATTCTTCTGAGGTTGGTAAATTGAGGACCCAGATTGTTGGGGGAAATATGCTGACTCTGTATACCACTTTGAGAGGGCTGTAAAGCACTGTGGAGTTATATGTAAGTCTAAGTGCTGTTGCTGTTACTTAGTGAATAGATTTGACTGTATTCTCGCTATCCTCATTTAGATCATTGTTCTTTTGTTTCAGCCATCAAAACTTACTTCACCAGTTCTGACTTCATTACCACGACCAAGTTCTATTGTAATAAATGCAATTGCTGGAGAAGCAAAGCTCAACCAGGAAACAGATGAAGGGGAAAAATATTCTTTAGAAGAACTAAGATCTCAGATCTTTGATCTCCTGTTGACTGTAGAAAGCTTGAAAAAGGAGCATGGGTAAGAGCTTTTCATTTTTTTCCACAGTGGCTTTTTAAAGTGGTTTAGGCATCATGAAGTCCTTCTGGTATTGTTGTACTATAGGTCCCATCATCACATACCATTGGTCTTGTTGGCTAGGGTAGACAGAAATTCAACAGTTGGAGAACCATGTATTACAATTCCTACTATATAGATAGATAGGAAAAACCTACTATATTTGTCATATTAATTCAATGTTTTTATACATTACCAGAATTAGTTTTGAAATACTTTATAATGTGTTTGTTGATAAAGGGCTAGCTGAAACAACTTTACTTTGTTCATAAGTGAGAACTATGTATGTAAGTACTGCAACAGGAATAGCTGAGATTTTATTTTTGATTGCTGGTTTCATGTTTTATTGGTAATATATGAGTGCATACCACCAGAATATGGTAAGATACTCAGATACTCATTTCAGTCTCCTTGCTGGATGAGGAGATTCTATACTTCTGGTTCATAGAGCAAGTTTAAGGCAGTTGATCATATTTCTTGATCATATTTCTGCTCCCAAGGTAGGTCATTCCTACTCTATTTGGAAGCTGCTTATCCTTTAAATCGAGATCTAGCTAGTATATTGCACAAGCTATGTAAGGATGGTTTTTCACTGCAATTTTTTGTCTGTGCAAATTTTAAAGGAAACAACTGGAAAAACTGAAAAAAGACTTGGAGGAAGAAAGGCAGATGCGAAGTAACTTAGAGGTAAAATATTTAAATAGAAGCCCAACAGTTTCCATTGCTTTCAATAAAATAATGCAAATTCTTAGCAAGAATATAACAAAACAGCTATAGTAAAGTATACTTTGACTTCTTTAGGCATCTAATTTCAGGGAACGGATGAGGATTTTTTGTGGTTTTTTTGCCAATTTTCCTCCTATTCTCTGAGATTTTCTGGGGTGATTTTAACCAATGAGATGGAAGCTCCTCTGAAGTACTATGAAATGTAGCTGGTGATAAAATGCAAACACAAAATTGGAGGCACTGCGAACTGCTATATTGTGTGAATGGCTCTATAAAACAGTGATTGTTGATATACAGGTAGTCCTTCACTTATGATCCTAAATGAGCCCAGAAATATGGTTGTAAATCATGCCACCCATTAAGCAAGTCATGTGACCAACCTAATTTACAACATTTTTGCAGCTATTGCAAAGTGAACACAGCAGTTGTTAAGCAACTCATAGTTCTCAATGGCATATTTTGCTGGAAAGCAAAAGTAATCACCAATTTCCAACAAAAAACATAAATTGTTTTCACATGACCATAGGATGTTGCAAATGGCTATAAATGTGCACTGGTTTCTGGGCACACAAAATGTGATCACATGAATGTGGGGGAGCAGATGTTGGAACTTCAAATGTGACCAGTTGTTAAGCAAAGACTTCCTGTACTTTATTTGAATTTTGCCATTCAACTATTTCTTTTACTGAAGCCTCAAATTCAGACTACCGTATATACTCGTGTATAAGCCGACCCGCATATAAGCCGACCCCCCCAATTTTACCTCCAAAAACTGGGAAAACTTGTTGACTCGCGTATAAGCCGGGGGTGGAAAATGCAGCAGCTACTGGTAAATTTCAAAATAAAAAAAGACTGGTCAAAAGTGCGAGGACCTGTCAGAAATCACTTTTTTCAGCCCTCTGGGTAGTCCTTTTGTGCATATGGACTACTCAGAGGGCTGAAAAAGTAATTTTTGACTGGTCTTCGCACTTGTGACCAGTCCTCAAACTTACGACTGTCCTCACATTTTACGTTTTTGCCCTATCTTGTCACCATGGTGAAGAGAAGCAGTTGTGAAATGAGTGACATGGTTTTAAGAATGCTGCACGGGCATAAATGTGAGGATAGTCATAAGTGTGAGGACCAGTCACAAGTGCGAGGACTGGTCACAAGTGTGAGGACCAGTCAAAAATAACTTTTTCAGCCCTCTGAGTAGTCCATATGCACAAAAGGACTACTCAAAGGGCTGAAAAAAGTGATTTCTGACAGGTCCTCGCACTTTTGACCGGTCTTCGCACTTATGACTGGTCATCATTTATGCCCATTGTAGCATTCTTAAAAACGGTGTCACTCATTTCACAACTGCTTCTCTTCACCATGGTGACAAGATAGGGCCAAAATGTAAAATGTGAGGACAGTCGTAAGTTCAAGGACTGGTCACAAGTGCGAGGACCAGTCAAAAATAACTTTTTCAGCCCTCTGAGTAGTCCATGTGCATAAAAGGAGTCCATGTGCATAAAAGGAGAGGGAGGAAGAGAGGAGGAGAAGAAGAAAGGAAGAGGAAGTAGGGAGGAGAAGAAGGGGGGGAAGAGAAAGTAAGAAGGAAAAACAAGAGGTGGTAGGTTTGAGGAGAAAGATTGTTGTACAATAAAAAAGATGAAAGGGAAGAAAACCAACCCCAAACACATATAAAGATATTAAGATAAAGAATGAATTGTTAAACTTTAAAGAATAAAAGAGAACAAATATGAATAAATAGCAATAATTAGAAACACACATACAAACATACAATGTATTTTCTTTGAACAGAATATTTGGCTGGTTCACAAATTTAAACAGTGTTTAGTCATTTCACTTAAATTTACAATTTCTATATTTCCTTCTTGCCATATTTATTCCTCATCTATTTTTTAAAAAACCAATATTACCCTTCATCCTCATCTCTAATCTTAATCAAATTCAATTTTTCACTTCTATTCTATATTATACCCCTTCCCATTGTCATCTATTTTTATATCAATCCTCACATTGCTTAATTATGTAATATTACAGTTGTTTAATACAAATTCAACATTTTAATATAAATCAATTAGTTATATAACTATCTTTTTTGTATATTAATCAATATGAACACGAATATTCCAATTATTTCCATGCAATCCAATTTCTACAAATCAATTAATTATATTTACCAATAATAATAAACCAAATAATTTCCCCCGATATTCTTCCAAACCACCACTTAACCATTTCTGCTTTCAACACAATATACAATTAATAATATCTCAATTATTACAATTCCCTATTTAAATAGAGCTTTTTTTTTCTTTTGTGTTTTAAAATCTTGAACTCCCCTCTTTTGCCATTTGCCATAAATTTCCCATTGTTTTCACCAACCTTTTTTGATGAGGAAATAGAAAAGAAATCTGCCTTAGCAAACAGCAAAACCAACAAGCTGTTTTAGTTTCACTTTTGGTTTCAGCCAAGGAGAAAAAAAAATGTGCTCTTTGCAGCAGGCACCTTTTTGCAGCCGGCACCGATCTTCTCGTTTGTTTTCTTTTAACCCTGATCAGCTGTAGGGGGGGCCTTTGAAGCCCCATGGCAAGAATTTAAAGTTTTTTTTTTCCTCTAGCCATCAGCTGGAACTCAGGAGGCAGTCCCAATAGACTGGGAGTGGGCGGGGTAAGCAAACCCCGTTCTCCCGCTATTTCCTAGCTTGCAGGGAAAAAGTCATTTTTTTCGTGACCCGCATATAAGCCTAGGGGGCGTTTTTCAGCCTGAAAAACGGGCTGAAAAACTCGGCTTATACGCGAGTATATACGGTACTTGGTACATATTTGAATTTTCACTTTCATTGTGGCAAGATTGCAATTTTGGAGAAAATATTTTAAAGAGAAAATTGGTAAAAAACTAGGTAAATGTTAGATGTTATTTCCAGCTTTACTATACAAATGACACTCAATTTTAATTTATGTATTTAATCTCCATTTTGTAAACTACCGTACTTTTATATATTTGTAGGAAATATTCCGTAATTAGTGTTTTGTAGACTGTTAGTGATTGATCTTTTCCTGGCTTAGAATTTAAGTAGAATTGAGTCTAATTAGTACTTGAATGCAAATTGACATAGAACTGTCAAGGGGGCAGCTAAACAGAAACTTAAAAACACTTCCACATGTCTGCATAGTCATTTGGAGTTAAATCTTGAGAAAATCAAGATGTTTCATAGATTCTAAGCAATCCACTCATTCCCATCAAAACTGCAGTCTTACACGTTTGCAGGAGGTAAAAATCCTCTCCTGTAAAATCTGGTATTGAAATTGAGGGCAAGCGTATTTGTCTATAAAACTGAGATAGTCAGACCCACAATTGAAAGCTAAGGGTAAAGAATAAAATTGCTACTTTAGATCTCTAAGATTTCATCTTTAATTGATATTTATTCCAGGCTATGGGTTTCCCAGAGAATAAATATTACAGTGTACCAGAGAGGACTGTGGTGTTAACTGAAAATTCTCTGTTCTTCAAATTTATTTGGTTATTTGCATGCATTTCTAAGAAATCCAGCTCAAATATTTGACAGACATTCAACTCAAACAATGGGTGTCTCTGGGCAGCACAGAACAAAAGTAAACAATAAAAAAATAGGAGGAAAGTGTATTATGTGTGTTTGTCACCTTGAGTTATTTCTAAAACTAAAACTAAATAAAATAAATCAATAAGTAAAAATAACAACAAAAACATATGTTAAAAAAACAATGTAAAATGGCAACCATGATTAATAACTCAATTAGACCTAAATGCCTGGAGGAAAAGCCATGTTTTAACCATTTTTTAAAAAGCAAGTAGAGTTAGAGCCCATCATATATTGGAAGGGATTATTTCAGAGCATAAGAGTAGTCACCAAAGAGATGGACTTCCTACGTCCCATAAGAGGGCAGTATTTAAGCAAGGGAACTTGGAGCATATCCTCCAGGCTGATGTTTTGGGGAACAGGCAGTTCCACAGATATTCTGGTCCTAAGCCAAATATGGTTTGAAAAGTCCTAATCAGCATCTTGAAAGGCACCCAGAAGTCTTCTGGGAGTCAATGGAACTAACAATGTGATTGCATCCCATGGGCATAATGAGCTCCACCATAACTTTCTGGGCTGTTCCATTTAGACTAAATTAAGACTTCTGGTGGTCTTCGAAGGCATTCTCATTGCAGTTAAGAGATTACTAAGGCATGGGTGACTATAAGCAAGACCTGCTGATGCAGGATCAAGCGCAACTGGTGCATATTATGCAGTTGAGCATACAAGAATTGATGATTTATTCTGTACCAATGTATAATCTCACCCAATGGCTTCATGTAGGTATTAAAGAGGGGAGGGAGAGAGTAGAGCCATGAGGCACTTGGCAAAACACTCATTAGTAACAAAGCCGTGAATCACTGAATTCAAACCTTCAGAACCATACAAATTGGGATTTCAGTTTCTTGAAATTCCTTGAATTAATTTGTTTTTGGTATCCATTTTTGCTTGTTTTCTGATGTGTTTTATTTATTTCATCCTTCATTGCACTAATTGCCCAGAGTTGCTTTATGTGAGATGGGCAGCCATATAAATTTAAATAAATAAGTTACATGGTAGAAGCTGTTGTGGTGTTGCTGCTGCATAAGACTGTCATGGCAGAGGATAACTTATCCCAGTAATAAATTTCAAGAATATAATAGAATGAAGAGGGTACTAAATTTAAAATATATTTGATGGGTTGTAAATGTGTATGAAATATGAAGCATTCTCTATTTGATTAATTAATTAATTAATGTTTATGATTTATATCATTCACAGATGGAAATAGAAAAGCTCAAGAAAGCTCTCATAACTACATGAAAGAGCCACATTCCGTTGATCCTTAATGTGCCAGGATTTCAGAATCAGAAATGAAATTGACTTTTTTAAACCTCAAGCCAACAGATGATAGCATTCCATTAGAAAAAAAAATCTGAGTATAATCTTATTTATATTCTGTGAGCTATGAGGAAAAAAATGGATAGTTTTTTTTTGTTTGTTTCTTGCCAATATAGGAGAGGCCTTATTTCTTACTGTGCAGTATGGCAGGGTTTGCTTGAGAATACTACTGAATCTGTATAAAAGGGGGGTTCTTAGTATATTTTTATTGAATATACCCTAATTTTAAGAGATCTCTACTATAAATAAGGCAATATAACTTTGCAAATAAACTGTAAAAATATATAGTATAGGAGAGAGGCAAATGGTATAGTTTTGTACGTTTACTAGTCTTTTCACCATGCTAAAGGGAATATGACGTTAATCATATGCTGTTTCATTGTTCAGGTCTTTTGAGTTTGTTCTCACTATGAAGCAGAAGGATCACCAAACTCTAGCACTATGATATTGTAATATTTCCTTAATTGAGAATCCAGAGTACAGTACTGTGATTCTTGCACTATAGAATTTATAGAAAGGATCTATAATTAGGACACATGGACACATATAAACACATGAATACTTAGAAAAATCAAGGCATAAAATTGAGATAATCCTATAATATGACATTTTTGCTAATTTCTACAGAATGTGACATGTTAAATATTCTCTTGAGTGTTTCATTTCTTTTTACAAATTATAAATCTAACACTACAATATTATGAGCTTTAAAATGCTTTGCACTAATAATTGTAAAATTTTAAAAACCTACATATAACAAAATATTTAAAGCTACCAATTTTCTAAATGCAGTCTTAAAATAAGGGTATATCATCTACATAGTTGTTAAAGAATTCAGTAAATCAATAATGAGTTTTTAGATAAATATTTGGCTTATGCTTTAGAATTCAAATTGAATTACTGTATATTTTTAACAAAGTTTCTTTGAGTCATCTTGTTTAAGTTATTTCTACAGCCTAAAATCCCATTTATTTTCTATAAAGAAGAAAAATTGAACTTATCCAGTGCTCTGTTCAAGCCAAAGATAAAAATTATAATTCAGCCCTTTTTTCTTCTAGCATTGCTATCCTAAAACTTTATTGAAAGAGGAAAGTGTTTCATGAATGATTTTAGGCTTGTTCTAAGTGAGTGGAATGTTTTGATGCCTATGTCCTGTTTTATATGGCAATAATATTTTGTCTTGGATGTGAGCAAACCAAGTTGGTGTTTTTAACATAAAAAATCTTAATTTAATCATAAATCAGTGGATTAAAATTGGAAATGAAAAAATGGGTGTGTAAAGTCATGATGCCTGTTTGCTTACTATACGTATACAGAGCTAATAACATATAACATATAATAATAACATATAACTAATATATCACTTAATGATCATCCTCTGTTGCCAGTTTTCCTTAGTAATCATAGTAATAAATAATGTTCTCAGATTATTAACTTCCAGCTCAAAGAGATTCATTTCATACTAATTTATAAAGAGATTAATAATTCTTGGCTTAGTAGTCAAAATCACCATTTGTGGGTTTATTGGCCTCCTCATTTTGCAGAGAATTCAGAGATGGGAGGCATGTTTGGTCTTGAACAGATCATTTGCAAGTAATCCCCTGCAAAATTTAGGAGAAAGAGCAATAAGCCATCTTCTTCAACAAACATGGTGGACTGACAGACAAAAAAGTTGCCCATCCTCCAAGGTACCTAAAGTACCATTGTATTTTGTTGTTGCTGTTTTATCTAAAAAGTAGTTAGAAAAGCTTCCCCCACTTTTCTTTGTCATAGGAAAAACAATTTTTTTATATTTCCGTGAATAGCAGTTACACATTCTAGGTGTCATTTTGCAGAGTTTTGCAGAATAGAAACTTAGAAACCATTTGCCTTTTCTCTCCCAATGTTCATTAAAGTATTATTTTTTTTCCAGTACAAGGTAGCTTTTTGATAGCACCTTCAACCCTGACTTTCTATTTTTTTTAACCTACAAACACACACTTACACATTATACAATTGAGAAAGCATGGGGAATTTTAAAACGTGACTTTGGGTTTACAAAAAACAAAATAAAAAACCCCCCCAAGCACCAGCAATGAGAGATAGTTCGTACTTTCTTGGGAACACTCCAGCATAGAGCAAAGCTGCCTTTTCTTTATTCCATACCCCCACAGAAGGAAGATACTTTTCCCTCTTGCAAGGGGATTTTTAAAAAAAGCTGCAAGGATTTTTTCTGGAAATTGAATTTGAAGGGAAAATGACTTCTTCATTCTTCCTAGGATAAGAAAAGGAATGAGTTTCCTCTTCCATTCATACTTTTGCAGAAGCAGAAATAATAAGTAAAAATGGTGCCTTAAAAAGCAAAAGCCTTACTTGCACTAGTCAAAATACAGTTCTGTTCCTCCCCAAAGCTGTACTGAATTGTTCCACAAGTAGAGGTTTTGGTGCAGTACCAAACCTGGGCAGAGTGGAACAGCACACTCAGTAAGAGGAGATAGATGTATGATCTCTTAATTGATCAAATCCATCCTAAATTAAACAAAATGGCCTTGAGTGTTGAAATTTGAGAGGTTTTTTTCTGATTTCAGTTCCTTTACACCCTACCATGATTATGCAAACAAGAATTGGTTTTAATTTAAAAAAGGTCATTTATATACTCCTTATTTAGAACCTGAATGTGAGGCAGAATAGGTCATTGTAAAACAGTTTTTTTTTCTACCTTGAAGCTTATAGCAGATAAATTTAGGACAATCATGAAACTCAGAAGTGTTAATTATTATATTGTCTTTTTTCCTGTAGCAATAAATAACCAAGTGCAATGACTGATGTAATAAATCCTAGAGATTGCCACTATGAAGGTTTTTTTTAATGATGGTTATTTTCTCTAATGTCTGTCTTTATGCTCTGTGATGGGAAATGGGACTGGATGCAGACATTCCAAAGAATAAAATTTATTTCAAGCAGGAATCTTCACTGACTTTGTTTACAGGTGCTGCAAAATTATGTATGCTATCAAAATGCCACAAATAAAATTATATGCTGTTAATGTGAAATGTATTTTTGTTTAAAAGCATTCAAACATCTTTTATGTCATTCATCTGTATTTGTGTACAGAGAAAAGGACATTTGTGTGATTACAAAACAAATAATTCTATTTACATGTGAGAGGTGAGAAAAACTGTATTTTGTCACCACTGATTTTCAGTATTTAATTTTTAAGATGTCAGTACAATATAGTACAATCAAAATGTTTATTAGGTGGAATAAGGTAACATTATTTAATGATACCATGGTCTTGAATTCAAAACCATCTTTGAGGAGATGAATGGAAATATTAGGGAAATCTGGAAATCTGATTAGTATAAAATTGATGAGATAAAAGCTGATATTCGTACTTCTTGTGAAACAAAATAGGAATTAGACAACTGGGAAGATGGAATGACAGCATTTCCTCTCCAGAACCAAGATGCAATCAGTGGCACAGGAGTGGGCAGCCTGTGCCCAGAACAGTGTTTAGGTCTTTTTCTGTCTTCAGTGGAATATGTAATATTTTAAGAGAAAACTTTGTTAATTATAATAAACAAATCCTCAATATTAAAGTATACTAACAAAATAATAGAAGGGTGACACTGCAAGTAGATTAACTGATACTTCTCTAAATCAGTTTAGCCTGATCAACATATAGTGAGATACTAAGCCAGGGCTGTCAAACTCCCGGCCTACGGGCCAGATGCGTCACATTCTGGTCTTGCTTGGTTTAGCGAAGGGGGAAAAAGTCCCGATATGTTACTTCGTGATGCCATGATGCCGTGAATTTGACACCCCTGTACTAAGCAAACTAATTCTCTTCGCCTTGAATAGTTTGACTATGTCTCTCTGATCAAACTTAAAATCCAATTTGGAATAATTAAAAGTTATGACAAAAAAGTTTCAGAATTGCTAGTAAAAGCCATGTTCACAATGTCTTTGTCATTGCCCTTGTTTTCACTTAGTTAAGACCAATCTGTGAAGGGGCTATGAAAATGAGCAATTACATTCATTTTATGCTGCCACTTGTCACATTCTGTTAACTCTACACCAAATTAAATATCCTGGTTACTCTGATCAGTTTTATTTAAAACATTTTTTTTTTTAGATTCAAACAATTCTACCATGTAAGAAGCCAGCAGTCTAGTTGGCGCTCTACCTAATGAACTAATCAGCATTAGCTACATGCATGTAATAGATTTTATGGGTTGGTCATTGACCACAGTTTAAAAAGCAAATTTGTGGTTAGTATATCCCTAATCCCAATTTAGGCAAATAGAATTTCTTAGTTTCCCTTTAGGGACTGCTTTTTGCAAGGAAACATATCAAAGCAGTTACTCTGTCTATTTATCACAGGGTATCTGCTTGTGGAGAACATTGTTTGGTTTTCTCCCACTACCTACCAAACCTATTCTGAATGGTACAATAGTAAAAGGTGATACAAACTAAAAAAAAGAGGGGGGCGCAGAAAGAAAGCAAATAAAAGATGCAAAAGAGAGAATAAACTCTTAAGAAAGCAACTTCCTATTCACATCGTAACAAGTATAAACAATTTCATTATCCCAATGGACTGCGAAATGGTCCAGAAGTGGAGGATAGAAATAAATGAAAGGTAATGCCCTCGGCCCCTAGACGGGCAGATAGGAGGGCCACCTCATACTATAGAAGACAGCCCTTTCGCTTTAACCCACACGAGGAGTCTTCTCAACAACGTTCTTACATGCAGGGATCTACCCGTCAATCGGACAAACACCCCTTTCGTGACCTTCCTTAAAGCATACTTGATAAGCAAAATAAATTCGAGATACATTCTAA
>WNWU01000072.1:1483232-1513843 GCA_012654045.1 Ptyas mucosa
TTCTGTCAGGGTGGCATTCAAACCCTGTTCCCCTCCTGGGGTAATTGCACTTAATTAGAGACGGATTGTGGCCTTCCTTGAAGCATACTTGATAAGCAAAATAAATTCGAGATACATTCTAAGAAACTCATTTTATTACAAAAAAAATAAAAAAAACTCTTACTACCTAATTAGTTACATTTTGGCAGTGTTCCTGCCGGACCTCTTGGCAAGCGAACAAAAGAAAGATTAGAAGATGAAGGAATGCTGACCTGCGCAGTTAGCTTAAAGATAAGAGTTCTGAGCATCTGGAAAGTGGCAGAGTTCAAGCACAGCTGGCAAATTAAAAAAAACGCAGTGACAATCCCCTTCTTTGCCAGTTGAGCGGACATCAGGTACATCATCAAATAAGGCACATCTTCTTATGCAGATACTTGTGTTGAGCTGCTGGAAGCGGTTTGTTGAGCATGTCAGCAATCTGATCATGTGTAGATACATATTGCATTTTAACAAAACCTTGTTTCACCAATTGTTTTATGTTTTGATAACGGATGTCATTGTGTCTGGACCTAGAACCTGTGAAATGTGATTCAGAAATATAAACCACCGATTCATTGTCTTCCATCACAGTGATTGGTCGAATCGAATGTGTCCAGATATCTGTGACTAAAGCATCAAACCAAGTTAGAGAATTACATGCATCTGAAACACAAACATATTCAGCTTCAGTAGATGAACAAGAAACAAAATTTTGTTTATGCACTTGCCAGTAAACAGGACATCCATTCAAGAACATCATATAACCTGAAGTACTTTTATGTGATTTCTTATCACTCGCCCAATCAGAATCTGCATAACAACATAATTCTGCATAATCAGTATGTGTTGGTTCTAACAATAACTTCATGTGTTTAGTGTGCTTTAGGTATTTCAATAATTTCTTAACACATGTCCAATGAAATTTTTGCCTTACCTATGTGTCGTGACAAGAGATTAACACTAAGTGCAATGTTGGGTCTGGTCCAACTACTAATGTACAACGGTGACCCAATGACTGAACGATAAAGTGTTTGATCCTTGAACTCAGGACTTGGTTCATGTGTCAAGTTGTGAAAATCTGTTTGCATGGGTGTCTTTGTTGTGTTAGCATCCTTCATGTTGCAATGATGCAGAATTTGTTCAATTTTATCTTCTTGTGAAAGACTAAACCCCTTCTGTGTTTTGTCAATCTGAACACCTAAATAAGTGCTAACATGACCTAAAGATTTCAATGTGAAGTATCTCTGCAAAGCTTTGGCAAAACTTTCACTCATCTGCTTATTTGGACCAATATAAACAATGTCATCAATATAAACAAGAACTATTTCATATGCATTGTTAGATCTTTTTGTGAACACGCACTCATCAGTTTCGGACTTAATAAAGCCCATTGAATTTAGTTTGTCAGTAAGACATAAGTACCACATTAAACCAGACTGTTTCAGACCATAAAGACTTTTTTGTAGAAACCAGGTATCCCCTTCTCGCTGTCGGAACCCTGGAGGATCTCTTACGTAGATTTCTTCATCTAGGTCAGCATGTAGATAAGCCGTGTCAACATCAAACTGGAAAACTTCTAAACCAAGGATAGTTGCAGTTGCTAAAAGTAATTTTTACACTCTCAGTTCTGACTGTCGGTGAGTAGGTATTTGTGTAGTCCTCAGGGTAACGTTGAGCGAAACCCTGAGCTACAAGTCTGGCCTTGTACAATGACTCACCATTTGGCTTCTTTTTGATTCTGTAGACCCATCGAGTGCCAATGACCCTTTTGTTTGCTGGAGGTTTTGCAGGAGTAAACACCTTAAGTTTCTTTAGACTGTCCATTTCAACCTGCATTGCATCATAACACTTCTCTTGCTCTGAATCAGGAAGATACTTGATTTATGTGAATGTATCAGGTGGAAGTGTAACATTGCAAATCAAAGGCAAGGGTGCTTTTGTCAGTTGCCACGAATATCGCTGTGGAGGGATTCCTTTTGTGGCCCTCTTGGAACGTCTCGGAACAACAATCCATTCTTCTGCTTCGTCCTCGTCCTCACATTCGTCGCTAGCATCAGCATCCGTAGCTTGCGAAGACGGAACATCAGGTTGAGAAGAACTAGTGGATGGAACTTTCGCCTGTGAATCTTGGCCATCAGGCTGCGTGGCATCAACAACACCATCTCTAGGAAAATAAACTCCAGGATCATTGGAATGAATCCTGGACCAATCAACATCTTCCTCAAAATTAGCAGATTGGGAAATCACAATTACATGTCTGGAGTCAATAAATTTGCTCTATTTTGAGTTATCATCAATACCCATAAATCTCAGTCTCTTTGCTACTGGACCTCCTTTTCTTCTTTGAGCTAAGGGAATGTTCACCATAGCGTATGAGCCAAAAATGGAGGTTTTTGAGATCGGGCTTGTAACCATACATCATGAAGAAAGGAGTCTGATTTATTACACTGCTCCAAGTATGGTTGACAATGTAATTTGCATATTTAATAGCTTCACCCCAGTATGGCATACTAAGGTTGGCGTCTTCTAGGAGACAACGCATCATGGTTTGCAGGACCCCTTGTCGTCGTTCTATGACTCCATTATGAGCCGATGTGTAAGGAGCTGAAGTCTGATGAATAATTCCATTCTTACGCATCCAGTCCTGGAAACGCTGAGACATGAATTCAGCACCATGGTCACTCTGGATTCTGGCGATGTGAACTTGGTGTTGGGTAGAAACAAGGGCTGCAAAGTCTTTAAAGATCTGAAAGGTCTCAGATTTTTCTTTCATATTCATATCTAGAATAATTATCAACAATTGTTAGAAAATATTTCCTACCACCAAGTGTTGGCGGAAAAGGACCAACTATGTCAGTGTGTACCAAATCAAAAATGCGTGTTGACAGGCATGTAGCGTGTTTGGGAATGGCTGCTGCTTTGGATTTGGCTTTCTTGCAGACAGCACAATCCAAAAACACCTTACACCCCTTTAGATCCAAACCTTTTGTGAATTCCGGCATTTTTCTAAGAACACGGAAACTGGCATGCCCCAATCTTCTATGTCACTTGTGGATACACCTGTAATGCAAAGGTTTACCAGTTAGTGAATTTTCAACATTGACAGTTTTATAAGGAACCTCAGGCTTGCTCTGAGCAACCTGTTTCCTAATTTTCTTTTTCTTGGCTTTAGGAGCCTTTGGAGTAGCAACAGGATCTCTCTCTGGAACATCTCTCTCTGGCCCTGCGCTCTCCTTCTTTGGAGTTTGTATACTTGCCTGTGCTTGCGAATTAGGCTTTGGCTTTAAGTAATAAACACCACCAATCAACATGGTTTCAGCAACAATATCTCCATTTTTAACTATGTAACTTGCTTTCTTGAGGTGGTGAACCTGGAACTTTAAAACTCTAGACAAGTGGGCCTGACTAAGCAAACTACTATTTGCTGTTGGTATGTAATAAACATACCAACAGGGATGAATGTATCGAGCTCTTCAACATAAACAGTTCCTTTTCCTTTGACCTGACAAGGATGATTGGAAAAAGAATAAAGTTCACGTAGTTCAAGTTCAGGCTCGTGCATCTCTGTGAAAAGTTCCTTTATGTAGGTAACATGCAATGCTGCACCACTGTCCAAAGTCCACAAAAGCCATCTATCGTACTCTGGATGAGGTTGTGGATCGTTGGTTAAAGCCAGTGTGGCAAGTGGAGCTTGCGAATCACGCCTTGGACCACGACGACCTTGTCTTCTGCCTCTGCCTCTGCCTCTGGAGTCTATTCCTCTGGACTGGTATGAGACGGGAGCTGGAATTCGTTGGGGACAATCCCGGGTGGCATGTCCCACACGATTGCAGATGTAGCATCTTGGCATCCTTGGAACGTAGGTCCTTCCTCGGAAGGGACGCCTCGCTGGAGCTCTTGCTGTGGGTGGTCCTCTCAAATGTGGCGTGGCTAGCATGAGTGCTTCTTCTTCAGTTAAAAGTCTGCACACATAGTCCACTGTGCGTTGAGCAATAGGCACTTGGTTAATTTTTGTAATGGCATCTTTCCATTCATAATTCAATGAGTTAATGATAATGCTGATCATTTGAATATCATCAATAAGATAGCCTCTTTCTCTTAATTCTCTTCTCATTCCTTTCAGTTTGGTCAAATGTCCTCCAATTTGTTCACCAGGTTTCAATCTTGAGCCATGGAACTTAGACATGAGCAAACATGAAGATTCAATTGAAATAGGCCTGTAGCAATTTTCCAATTGGACCCAAATTTGTTGGGCTGTTGCATCAGGTGGAAAAGTAACCTGCAGTTCAGTATCCATGGACATCAACAATGTTGTGCAAGATTTAGTCTCTAAATCTCTTATTGCAGGAGTCCATGCTGGGCAGGAGGATTAAAAACCATACAGTGGGTGCCTTCTCTGCAAAGCAATAGTGTAACCTCACTGACCCAGGCTTTGTAATTCTGTCCTGACATCTTTAATTTTGACTTACCAGCCAGTGGAGTAATAGAAGATGCCTGTTGAGGAATGTACATATGAAAAGCTGGCTGTGCCGGCTGTGCCGGTAAAAATGCTTGCTGTGGACCAAAAAATGGTCTTGGTTGGGCCACTTGAGGTGGACCAGGAGCTGGTCCTGGTTGCATGGCTGGAGGCACATGTGCAGGCACTTGAAAATGTGGCTGCTGTTGCATTTGAGCTGCAATATTAGCATGGCGTGCTGGAGGTGCAGTCATTTGCCTTTGCTGCATTAAGTATTGTTGTGCTCCATCTAAAAAGACACTAGCACCACCAGGGCGTGCTGAAGATTGTGCCTGTGGAGACACTTGTTGCATTGCAGTCTGAACATCTGAGTGAATTAAGGACATATTTGATAAAGTCCGATTCAATACTTGTAAATGTTCCTGCAATCTGCCATGCATGTCGGCTCTCTCTAGTAAATTACTTTCACCAGCAAATGGTGCTGCAGCTTTAGTTTCAGGCTGCTGAGTTAATCTTTCTGCTTGCGTGGCATGTGTAATCTCAGAAGGGAGGACTTCTTGTTGTGACCAATGTGACGTGAGTACAGCTCTCTGTTCTGATTTGCCTGACACAATATCCCCTTGGGGGTGTGGCTTAGGCTCTGAAGGAGAAGCTAATATGGCGGAGTCAGGGAGAACAAAAGACTCTCTCTTATCTGGCTCAAGCATAGATAAGGCCATTTCTGCCTGGGATAGCTCATGTTCATAAAATTGTATTTGATCACAATAACTTTTAATAGCTTGGTCACGCAGCATGAGTTTAGAGCTGTGAGGAGAATAATAAATCTTCTCTCTGTGTGTGGGAGGAAAAATGCTCCGCGGTTTGTGAAAACTTTGGCCTTGCACCAAGCGTTTCAAATCTTTGGGATTCTGCAGGAATTGTTTGTGAAAATGCATAAACAGAAGGAGATATCACTGACCTCAGTCGTTCGTCGCCTTCAAAAGCAGCTTTTCCATATTCTTCTCCCTGAAGCCTCTGCGAGGGCATTTTATCAGTTTCAGTTTCTTCTCCCACGGCTCCTTCTAATCGGGTTGCCGAAGCAAGCGGCCGAAAACTTGAAAGCCTCCTTTCTATCTCTTCTTCGTCAGAGAAGTATAAATCACTTGTAGAGAAAGCTCTGGGTTTCATTTTTCCTTTTTTCTTTTTCTTTGGCATCTTAGTAGTGAATTAATTAGCGTTCCGCAGTCGCTAAATTAATCATTTATCTAATGCTTATCAGATAAAGTAACAAGCAAGGAAAAAGCCGTAATTCGAACCATCCACTGCTACCACATGTCAGGGTGGCATTCAAACCCTGTTCCCCTCCTGGGGTAATTGCACTTAATTAGAGATGGATTGTGGCCTTCCTTGAAGCATACTTGATAAGCAAAATGAATCCGAGATATATTCTAAGAAACTCATTTTATTATAAAGAAAATAAAAAAAACTCTTACTACCTAATTAGTTACATTTTGGCAGTGTTCCTGCCGGACCTCTTGGCAAGTGAACAAAAGAAAGATTAGAAGATGAAGGAATGCTGACCTGCGCAATTAACTAAGGGGTAAGAGTTTTGAGCATCTATGGAAAATGGCAGAGTTCAAGCACAGCTGGCAAATTAAAAAACGCAGTGACAAGTTCCGCAGACAGAAATGACTTGGCCAAGGGTCCTCCCATAGGAGGACAGCTGAGCATGTTCATGGACCAATGGGCTTTCACCACAGGGAACAACTGGGTCCTTATGACAATCAGACAGGGCTTTTCACTGGAGTTTCTCTCCAACCCTCCCGAGTGCTTCATACAATGCCCTGTCTCCAGCAATGTGGTGCGGCGGGACCTCATGGAACGTACAATCCAGCACCTCCTAGTCATCAAGGCCATAGAGCCGTGGCGACAGGGATTTTACTCAATTCTATTCCTCGTACCAAAGCACTTGGGGGGCTGGAAAGCCATCTTGGACCTCAAAGCTGTCAACTCATTTTTGGTCTACCAGAGGTTCAATTTTTATTTTATTTTATTTTATTTTATTTTATTTTATTCTATTCTATTCTATTCATTTCTTTTCTTTTCTTTCTTTTATTATTTTATTTTATTTTTTTCTTACTTACTTACTTACTTATTTAATTTATATACCACCCTTCTCCCAGAGGGACTCAGGGTGGTGTACAGCCAGAATAAAACACACAGATATAAAATTTAAAAAACAATTTAAGAAATATTAAATAGTTTGGCTCATATCTAATTAAAATAAAACTACCTGTTTTGGACATTTAAAAATTAAGAATTGATGATTAAAAAATTTAAAAATTAGGCCAGCCCGGCTTGTTGAAATAAAAGCGTCTTGAGGGCCCGGCGGAAGGTGCATCTCAGGGGGCAATTCGTTCCAGAGGGCAGGAGCCCACACAGAGAAGGCTCTCCCCATGGGGGTCACCAGCCGACATTGCTTGGCCGATGGCACCCGGAGGAGCCCCTCTTTGTGGGAGCGAATTGGCCGGTGGGAGGCTATTGGTAGCAGCAGGCGGCCTTGTAAGTACCTAGGCCTTAAGCCATGGAGTGCTCTGAAGTTGGTAACCAATACCTTGAATTGCACCCAGAGGACCACCAGGAGCCAGTGCAGCTCGCGCAGGAGAGGTGTTACATGGGAGCGCCATGATGTTCCCATAATCACCCGCGCAGCCTCATTCTGGACCAGTTGGAGCCTCCGGGTGCTCTTCAAGGGAAGCCCCATGTAGAGAGCATTACAGTAGTCAGGCGGGAAGTGATGAGGGCATGAGTGACCATGCGTTGGGAGTCCCGATCCAGAAAGGGACACAACTGGCGGATCAGGCGAACCTGATAAAAAGCCCCCCTGGCCACGGCCGTCACATGTTCTTCTAAGGACAGCCGGGCATCCAGGAGGACTCCTAAGTTGCGAGCCCTCTCCGTGGGGGCCAATGACTCGCCCCCAATAGTCAGAGATGGCACCAACTGACTATATCGGGACGCCAGAAGCCACAGCCACTCAGTCTTGGACAGGTTGAGCTTGAGCCTGTTTCTCCCCATCCAGGTCCGCACGGCCTCCAGACACCGGGACATCACGTCAAGGGCATCATTGGGGTGGTCCAGGGTGGAGATGTGCTCCCTTGGTCCGGGGTGAAGATGTGCTCCCTCCAGTCGATACTCCGGGGAATCCGCCCTGGGGACCTCATGGCCTCCATCAATCTTTGTGTTCTTACTTTTTGCATAAAACAATCTTGCTCTTTAATCCATTCAGATGATTGTTGATCCTTGTCTCAAATTTCTTCAAAAATTTTAAAAGCCTCTTTTCTAAGTCCACCCAAAAAATATTATACCAATTACTCTCTTGGATTGGCATTCTTATTTTGTTTTTTTTTTAAGCCTCGTCTGATATTTTTTTTTATGTCTAATGACAAATTCTTGTTCACATTCTCAGATAGATTTTGTTGCAAATCTTTTTCTATAACAGCGTCATCTGGGAAATAGAATGTTGCTAAGAACAGACAACATAGCTGACATCAATGATTCAAAGTCCCAGTGCAATTCCTCAAAAATGTCTTTGAACACCAACTTGCTTATCTTGTTATTTCTCTTCTAGTGTCTCCAATATTGAAAATAACTTTCCTTTTTCACAAAAATACAATTATTCTTTAGAATTTATTTCAACGTATTAATATTCAAAATCAAATATTCCAACTTTTCAGATCCCTTAATCTGTTTAAAACTTTCTAAATATCTTGTTTTTTGCTGTTTATATTCTTAAAGCTTTTAAAGTACTGTAACTGTTAAGAAATATTAAGGAATGAAGGCATTCATCTGTGTTTCCAGCCTTGTTAATTTTAAAGTAGTTTTTAAAGTAGTTAACAATCAATTTCTAATAGCTGATTAGCAGGAGAAGTGTGAATTTATATTCCCTTGGTTCCTGGTTTGCTACCTTGAGATTTCATGAAAAGCCACTCTATGGAGTACAGCTTGTGTGAACATACATCCTCTGTTCGCCCAGAGTGGGTCAAACAAAGTGATCTGCTCATTCACCTGTCTGTTTTTAGTTGCAATTGTCAATTCCACTTACATGGATCTGTCTTCACGCCTCCATTCTTCTTCAGAAATCATCTAGCCACTGTGGTTCTGATGTCACACCCAAATTTCACAAGACACAATTTCTTTGGATTTTCATTGACTGTTGATTACATCCTATGATCTACAAGATCATAATTCCTCCAAGCAAAGGTTAGAGACCTTCAGGTTTATTTAAATAATCTTTTATACAAACTATGGCTCCAAATAGTCTTGCCTAGATTTAAATTTAGAGAATTCAGGCTTCATTTGATTCCGGTTTTCATCTTCTTTCATGTCTAATCCTCCATTCACAGCACACTGGAGCTTCTTCAGTTCATTCAATCTAGACTTTAATAGGTTCTATCATTATCCCACATTTCTTCTTCAGAGCATTAAAAATTAATCTGTCTAGCTGTATGGAATTTTAATATATAGAACAGTGATGGCTAACCTTTTTGCTGTCGTGTGCCAAAGCAGGGGGAGCACAGAGGGGGTCGTGCACGCGTAGTTTAATGCCCCCCTATGCATGCATGCATAACTCCCCCACACTCCCCTCCCTTTTGTCACGCAATGGCAAATAGGTGGGCCCGGTAGGCCCATTTTTTGCCCTCCCCAGGCTCCAGAAGCTTTCTTGGAGCCAGGGGAGGGCAAAAACGACCTCCACACACCCCCAAGGTCCTCCAGAGGCTGGAAACGGCCCATTTCCCGACTTCCGGTGGGTCCAGAAGGCCCAAAAATGAGCTGGCTGGAGCGTGCGTGCATGCATGCTGGAGCTGAACTAGGGCAACCCTTGCATGCCCACAGATATGACCCCACATGCCACCTGTGGCATGCATGCCATAGGTTCGCCATCACGGTTATAGAACATTTTTAAAAAGATTCCTAGATTTATTTTTTACCCAGTTCAGTTGACTTCATAGTGTAATCTTATGTGTGAATGCAATCATCCTAGTTCTATATAGATATTAAGTAGTGTAATGCAAATAAAACCCAGGCAACCTAGAATTGTGTTTGTGACAATGTTTTCCACAAATCTAAATAATCATTGGGAAATTGGGTCCTGTGCTACCAACTGTGGATGAATGGAGTCTCAGTATTGCTTACTTGGAACAGACCAATTACATCTTTCCTTTATCTGCTTTTAGGAAATTGAAATCAATCTTCAGCCTTATTCTGATGTTATTTAGTCAAGCACTGGAAACTTACCCAAAATCATAATCTTAAATAAATCTGTCAGTTATCTATTTTTGGAAATAGCAACTTCCACGTAATTCCTCTTTGCAATTCTCCTTTATCATTTGAAGTTGATTAAGACTGTCCCTCTGGGGACGAAAGCAGAAAGGATGTTATCTCTTCCATAAAAGGTTACCACAATTTCAGCTGGCTGTGAAGATCCTCAGGCATCAATATATCCAATGAAATAAGCACCCCATAAAGCAAAAGCCTAACTTAACTATGAAGAGTGCTGATAAGAAAAAATATTTCTAATTAACATTCTGCAATTTTCTTAGCACTTCCAAAATGCTGCCCTTAAGGCACAAACATAACTTTACTAATTTTGTCCATTTAACTTCTAGCTTTCCACAAAAAGCACATGTTATGGGTGTCTAATCATGTCAAATCTGATTGAAAGCCAGAACGCTAGGGTGTTATGATGAATTTCTCTAAATCACTGGAGTGCTTTTCAAGTGCAAATACATCTTACATTTTAAGCATGCTCAATTAAGAATCCCATCTCACTAGATATATATAGTTCCCAATAGATCAAATACTGGGGACTGAGAATATACGCCACCACCATCATTTCCATTCCTTGCTTTGTCAAATATTGATGGTAGGCATTTTCAAGAATGCCTCTGAATCCCAAATGGTCCCGACAGAAAATAATAATGCTGGGGTACTTTAGCCTAGTCCTGGACATGGGTTTACCTGCCCAGAAAATGAACAAAGGTAAGTAGAGGTAGTAGGAAGCATCCTGCAGGGGCAGGAGAGGAGCTAAAGGAATGGCAGAAGGCATTCTGGTATTGTGCCCATATCTTCTACCTGTTGCTGCATCTAATTGCAAGTGTAAAGTTTCCTAAGATTATTGCAAATTAGTAAATAGAATAGCAGGTGGAGAATTAGATAATCCTCCAATAATGGAGGATTAGAAAACCTCTAAGATCCCTTCCGTTAGTCTGTTATTCTGTCATTCCATCTGACAGTAGTTCACACGTTGCATGAAGCCAAAGTTTGCTTTATCTAGGTTCTGTTGAATAAACTAGAATGGTTGGGCTTTACCATAATATTAAATCAAACCAGGTTTACAGTCTATAGTTGCTGAGTCCACATAATAGTGTAAGCTAAATCAAACAAATTCCAATAGTGCTTAATGCTGGAGTCCTCAGTGTGATGTCACTGGGACCAATGTGTCCCTTGGCACTCTCCAACTGCTATACCCCATCTGACATTTTGCTTTAAGATATCTCTCTCCAGCACCTACAGTCTCAATATGTTTTCAAAATCCAAGTGTGCCCACTGAACAAAATAGTTGGAAATTCCTAAAGTAGAGCAATCTGTGGCAGAATCAGAGGTGGGTTTCAGCAGGTTCTGACCAGTTCTGGAGAACCGGTAGTGGAAATTTTGAGTAGTTCAGAGAACTGGTAGTAAAAATTCTGACTGGCACTGCTCCCATCTATTCTCTGCCTCCCAAGTCCCAGCTGATCGGGAGGAAATGGGGATTTTGCAGAATCCTTCCCCTGGAGTGGGGTGGGAATGGAGATTTTACAGTATCCTTCCCCTGCCACGCCCATCAAGCCATGCCATGCCACTCCCACCAAGCCATGCCCACAGAACTAGGAGTAAAAAATGTTGAAACCCACCACTGGGCAGAATCCAAGAACAAATCTGACCTCATGGAGACCTGAACATACTATTTATGTTCATGAAATAGACTTGACCCTCGGCCAACTTTAGCAAAACCACTGCTGCTTAATTCCAGATATTTTTTGTGGTTTTGCACTACAGGTACTCTTCTGTTCTGAACTACTGCAGTTGTTAAGTGAATCACATGGTCATTAAGCAAGTCCAGCTTCCCCATTGACTTTGCTTGGCAGAAACTGACTGGGAAGGTTGCAAGTGGTGTTCATGTGACCCTGGGACGCTGCAACCATATATAAATACATAATGGCTGCCAAGCGCCCAACTTCTGATCACATGACCATGGGGATGTTCCGATGGTTGCGATGTAAGTGTCAGGACTGGTTGTAAGTCACCTTTTTTCATGGCCATTGTAACTTTGAATGGTCACTAAATGGTTAAGTGACCTCTAGTGAGATATTTAGAGAGACAAACTAGTCTTGCAAGGTATAATTTAAAATGTGACCAACATTACAATATTTTATCTTCTCGAATTCTGATAAAAAATGTACAATTAATTTTCTTCTTCCCTGCAATAAAACCTAACAGTTATACCTGGGGAAGGTAGTCTAGTAAAATGATCACTTGTCTGCAGAAATGCCTACCTATATACCACTTTCCAGGCAATATTGTTATGCAGTACCACACAAATCTGAAGATCCCATCAGTCGGGAAGCTGAGATAATTTTAACAAAAGGAATGGATTATAAATTGTAAACTGCTCAAACATTATAAATACATTATAAATGTTTTTAGTCTTATATTCCCTAACAGCACCCAGAAAAGTTGTCCTTGCATCCCTTTCCATTTAATCTGAAGGTTACTAATCCAATAAATGCCATAGTACACTACTATTGTTTTCATACTTTTGCTCAAACCAAAAACTGCTATTAAATCATACCAACATTTTTGAAACACTGTAACCATTTTTCAGTTTCAAATACCTTTCCTCCTCTTACGTTAGGGATTCTAAAATTGTGTACTTCCTACATTGGTATGTCTCCATTTAACCTTTTCACTGACAGATACAGGGAGCAGAGCCTTAAAATGCCACAACTGTGCTTGTTACCATTTTTAGTGAGCTGACAATTCAACTGGAATCAGGAAGTAAAATTGTTACCTAACATTTTAGCCCCCACTTGTCTTCCTTCCCAACCTACTGTATTTTCAGAGCTGTTAAAAGTCTGCTCTCAGTTTGGTCTCCTTCCTCCTCTTCCTACGTGGATGATTTTAAAATATTTTTTGCCCTTAGATGCTTTGTATTATATTTCTTAGTCTTTTTCCTTTACCTTCTCTTTTCATAGACCCAACTTAAACATGAATCCCAGTCAAAATTCAATCTTTCCTTTTCCTATTGAGATATTGGAATGTAAAAATATGGGCTGGGACTCTGCATTAGCAGTCCAGTTATCACTGGTCTCATGGAAAGTCAACTTCTCAGTCACAAGGACCAGAAGAAAAATAGAGCATAGATTCCCAGAGAACTTTTGTTAGTTTTGCAAGAATAGTTTAACTGCTGTGTAGGAATGGAAGCATTTCGATAGGGGCAAAACTCCAAAATCACCTAAGCTATATTAAAAAGTTATTTCAAATATAAAACTATTCAGGTATCAAAAAATTCTTACCAGACACCAAGACCAGCAATCGTGCTATTTTTATATCAAATAGAATTCACCTCATCTGCAGCCTACAAGAACTTGTCTGGAGCATCTTTTAGATGCAAACACTGTACCGTATTGAATGGCATTTCCCTACAGTGTCTTTCTAGACTTTCAGGGTTTGATCCAACCCATTTGTGCTCAATGACCATTTTTACACAGTTTTTCTTACTCATTTTGAAGAAGAAAAAATACTTTAAAATCCTCCACTGAGTGGGAAAGAAAGAACTTTTTTAATGCACTTCCTGCTGATTACCACAGAGAGTGTAGCTAGAGGTGGATTACTTCCATATCTTATTTCTTAGAGCAGGGGTGTCAAACTTGATTTCATTGAGAGCCATATCAGGGTTGTGTTTGACTTCGGGGGGGGCAGGGTGTGTGTGGTCAGGGTGGGCGTGGCCAGCTCAACATCACTCATGTCGGGGGCATCTCTGGTGGCCTGGGCGTGGCTGGAGGGATCCTAGTGCGGCCCTCCCAAGCTTCATTTTTGCTAGCAGAGGCACTGCAGGCTGGACCTTCACTGTTTCCAGGGTGGCCCCATGGGCAGATCTAAGCATCCCGCAGGCCTTGAGTTTGACACCCTTGTCTTAGAGAGTAAACTAGGAAGAATGGGGACACTGGTTAGTTGGGCAACTATTTCTGGGTGAGTAGATGGGTTAAAGTAGGGATTCTGAAAATGCTTGACCCAATTACCCCTTTCCTCAGTTTTGAATAATGTCATTAACATGATCCCCATGAAGAGAGAGAGAATGCTGTTTTACACAGTTGCCTCAGCAGCAGGAGTCAACTGAATCCTCAATTTACAAACAAGTAATTGCAAATTGCTGCATTATCACCCAGGATATGCCCTAAAGATCCTACTCTAGTTCAAGTACTTCCGAGTTAAAAAGTCTGACTACAGGCAAGGTAGTCAGGGGAACAAGGACCATTCTTTTTTTTAAAAAAAACAAATTTTATTCAATATAAAAAGATAAAAGTTATGTAAAACATATATAAAAACATTCTTAATTCTAAAAAAATACAGTTCTAAATTACTTACAAACAAAAACTAACAAACAAGATTATCTATCTATAATGTTTAAGTATATAAATATATACATTAACTTTACTTCTTAGTGACGGTGTATAGTTGTTACCTTTGATTTCTTACTGTATTTGACCTTAGCTTTTTTTCCATTGATTAATCCATTCATACCATCTGCCCCATACTTTATAATACTGTGAGTCTTCCTTGTCATTTAATTTTAAAGTTAATCTATCCATTTCTGCACATGTAAATATATTTTGAATTATTTGCTGTTCTGTTGGCAACTGCTCTAATTTCCAGGATTGGGCTAGGGTTAATCTAGCCACCGTGATTATATGTAACGTAATGTACTTTATTTCCTTTCTACTATTTTTTTTTAATATACCCAACAGGAAAATTTCAGGTTTTAGATCAATGTTTTCTTCTGTTATTTCTATTATCCAGGTTCTAATTTTCATTCAGAATTTTTTAATTTTTGGGCACAGCCACCAAAGATGATAAAAGGTTCCCAGTGTTTGCTTGCATTTCCAGCATATCGGGTTAAAATTTGCATACATTTTTGCCAGTCTAGCGGGGGCTAGGTACCATCTGTACCACATCTTGTAGTGGTTCTCTTTATATGTTGTTGCTTTTGTTATTCTGTAATTATTTTCCCATATCATTTCTCACTCTTCCAGTAGTATATTTCTTCCAATGTTCCTAGCCCAAGCTATCATTTGACCTTTAACTATATTTTCTGCCAGATCGAACTCTAATAAGTATTTATAAATCTTTGAAATTAATTTTCCCTCTTTGGTTTCTAACAATTTATCTAACTGGTTGGGTTTTATTTCAACTCCTCCTTCTTCACTGTCTATTTTGTATCTGGTTTGTATTAATAGATACGGCCACTAGTCCATTTCTATACCGTGGTCCCTGAGTTCTTGCCGTGTTTTTAATTTTCCATTTAGGTCTAGAACTTCTTTATATCGTATTGTTTTTTGGGTGGCTGATGTATTGGGATGTATTGTTGCCTCTAATGTAGATATCCAGCCTGGAACTTTCATATAGTGCTTATGTTTAATTTCCAACCAGGTGCCAATTAGTGAGTTCCTTATTATATGATTTTTGAAATGTTTGTATGTTTTATTTCCTATATTCCATAAATAAACATGCCAGCCTTTTAATAAGTCGTGACCTTCCAATTTCAATATTCTTTGGTTGTCCAAATTGACCCAATCTTTGATCCATATCAGACTTGCCGCTTTATAATACTTTTCCCAGGCTGGTAGGCCAAAGCGTCCTCTGGTTCTATCGTCTTGTAATATTTTTAAATTTATCCTCGGTTCTTTTGAAGAGGATCTTAGTGACTACGGAGATTCCCCAATCTCTGTAAAAGGGCCTTTACCACTTCCCAAATTTGTCAACTACATACTTCTCTGCTGGGTTGAATAAAATGATCAAATTGCTCTTGAAGAGCTACAGGCTGTGGCTTGTGGCGTCTCTTAAAGACCACACATTTTAATTATAAAGTTCCAAAACATCTGAGGCTCGGATAGTTGAAAAACTACCTCTTCCCATTTAGTTGCTGTTAGTTCCAAAGTCATGTCTGACCCATCGTGACCCCAAGGACAACGTTCCTCCAGGTCTTCCTGTCTTCTACCATCCCCTGGAGTCGATTTAGGCTCACTTCTACTGCTTCGGTGACTCCATCCAGCCACTTGGATTCTCTGCCACCCCTTCTTCTTTTGCCCATTTAGAGCCCCCCATAATTTCCTGTCTTCCTCAGAAGCTTATAGTGTATGTCATCCCCCCTCCCCAAGGGATCAGGTTGGGGTGGGTATAGGAAATTGAAGTATATGGAAGCAGCAAAATAATACATTTGTTCTTTATCTTTATTCTTCCAGATGTTATTCATGCAGGCATTGCAATTCTTCCAAGTGCCTTACACCTTCTGATCTCAGGGATGCAATCACCACGTTGATCAATTTTAGAGCCCAGGAAGATGAAGTCCTTTTCTATTTCTTATTTTCCAGATGCACTCTGACCTGTGTTCTCTCTGCAGTTGTCTTTATCTTTGTTTTCTTGATGTTAAGGTGCAGTCCAACATTTAAATTAGCCAGGGTTAGCCATTCCAGATGTTCTATCATCTGCAAATTGGAGATTGTTGTATAAAATGTATAAAAGTACACATGCATGTTGACATTTTATACATGCATATTAACCTGTTTAAATTTAACAGACCTTTGGGAGTAATGGAATTATACTCAAGAAGCCTGCCTCTCTTCCAGGTGATTTATCTTTCTCCTGAGGCAGGTCTAGTAAGAAAAGGAATATCTCATCCCTAACTGTGGATCTCTTTAGAGAGTTTATTTATCTCCTTAATCAGAACATGCAGGTACACAAGAGGTACAGCAGGAACTTTATGGTATAGTGTTCGACAGGCAGCCTGGAGAGTACTCAACTCTCTGGCCCATTCTCCAGATTGACTCTCCTGGCTTCTGCTATAGCTTCCTGTAGCTGCTCATTGGCTGCAGTGCTTCTGTCGGCTTCTGTCTTGGGTCCCAAGATCTTCATCTCCAAACTGTTGCCCAGTGTCTCCTTACAGATGAACTTTCAGCTCTTCCCATCACAAGGACTCAGCTGCCTAGCCTCACCTTGCTATTCCTCGCCCAAAGCTTCCCACCGGCCCTCCTTCATTGTTGCCCCTGTAGCTTTTATGCCACGCAGTGGGGGAGGGGGCTAGTTGCAAATGCTTTCCTTTCTGAGGGGGTCCTTGAGGCTCTCTGAACTTGCTTGTTTTCTTGCAGGCGTTTCATTACCTAAGCTCAGAGAGCACCAAGGACCCCACATTTCAACCCTGAGCTACAAATATTCTCTTTTATTGGGCTTTTGTTTCTCTCCGATCTCAGTTCTCCCTCTGGACTTCTGCCCACCTCAGAATCAGGTTCTTTTACATGTCTTTGGGGCTTAATTAAACCCTAGCCTTTTGCAAGAAATCTTCCTGTCTCTTCCTCTCCCAAAGATATGCACCTCTGCTTGCTTACGAGGACTGAATCTGGAGACCTGGGCATTTATCCAGCATACCTTTGACGTTGTGTCCTTTTCCTCCTCCCCTCAAAGCAAGGGGCTGCTTGAGTTACAGGAGCTGTCACCTCCATCCCTCACCCCCTTCCAGCAGAAACTGCAAAAAAAAAAAAAGGAAAAAAGGAGAGGGGGTTTATCTTAAACAGAAGAAAGGAATGAAGCAAAGAGGAGATGAGAAGGAAAAGGGGAAGAAAGAAGTTGCCTTCCTTAGAGGAAAGGCTGATGGTCTATAATGGGGCAGGAGAAACGGAGAGCAGCAGCTGGTATTATTCTGCCCTGCTTCTCTGCCTCTCAGAACCAGTGTACAACTGAGCAGTGCAGAAATCTTAGAAATAAGTAAATAAAATTAGCCTGTTTAACAATAAAGAATTTAAAAATGTTTGAAAAAGCAAGATTTAATATATAAGTTCCAAAGATCTTTCTGCTTTCCACAATAAAGCAATGTTACAACAGCTACTCCTTTTAAACAGCATTCCCATTCTGCAAATCTAAAGTAATCCCATCTATCTGCTTTAGAGATGACCCGGGAACAATTGTCTCCTGTAAATACAGCATATGGATTGTGATGCACTTCCAATGTTTCTTTGTATGTTAAAAAGCACATTTATCCATTAGGGATTCAATTTTATGGATCTATATACTCTCAGTCAGCAGTTTTAATAATCAAATGCATTATCTAAGCTGTTGCACATTAGCGGTTTTTGAGAATTAAGCAACAAGAATCAGAATTACAGAAGCGAAGGAGGGATGGGCTATTTAGGGAGAGGGTTAAATGATTAATACAGTTGTTCACAGATTTCTTCTTGCGTAAATTTAGTTTGCACTTTACTAATGCAAGCAATAGGTGTTAAAATGTGAAGTGTCTCAGTATACAAAGACAATTCTCTTAAAGCTAAAAATATGTACAAGCATTTCTCCTTAAATACTGTACAGTAAAAATACATGCAAAATTAATGGTGCTCAGTTAAAAGTTTGAGTTGCACTCTGACTTTGATAAAGCAGTTGGAAAGTCAACAGTCTCTTTGCATTCTCACATTCTTTATTTATTCCAGATCGCTTTGGAAGGTGCAAATGTAATGCAAACTGTCATTTCACTTCAGTGCACTTTTTCCTCTCATGACAGTATGCATTGGCCCCAGAGAATTTGAAAATCTGACTGGAGAATTTTGTGTGAAGTACTTCTTGTTTTGCAAGAGGCAATGGGAAAATATGCATCCTTTCTAATTGATATTGTTGGGGTTAGAAAATACTGTATAACAGATGCTCTCTAGTTAGAAAATATAATACCAGTTGAACAGAAAATCCTATCCTTGCATATTGTACATTTTGTTGAAGAAATGTCCATCTGGGTTCAGTTCCAAGTGGGGAGAAAGACACTGGAAACATGGAGACAGCTTGAAAAGATGGTTTAATGGTGGACAAGTCCATGTGGTTTTGAGGTCCTGGGCAAAAAAGCACATGGGTGAGAAAGAGAGAGAGAGATTTATACCTTCTGTTGGGCTTTGAATTTGAGCTTGTATTCTGATTGGTTGTCAGACTCCCATGGGGCCATGCAGGGGTAACTTTGTAGGCTGTCTTTTGAGTCCCAGGCCTGGTTGAATCTTGCTGGGTGATGATGTAATGAAGAGTGTTTTGGGCAATTCCTATTATGACTTATCCAATATCCTATTAATCTTATCTTTGTTGGATCTTGGGTGAGGACATATGCTTATGAATAGACCTAGCTATCTCTTTATCTCTTAAGTGCTGACATCTGCTGTGGGCTATTGAGAGTGTGGGGGCTATTAAGAGTGAGTCTGCTTCCTGCCATCCAGGGAGGTATAATATTCTGCCTTTTTAATATTTCCTAGAATACTTCATTTTTCTAGGAGGGGGGTGGGTGCTAACTTCCTACAATTAAAAAAAAATCTAATTCTCAGTTTGCAGATAAGAAAAAAAATTAGGAACTATTTCTCTACTATAACTTTCTTAAATTTCATTTGTCACATGCCTTAGCTTTTTAAAAAAAATAGAGAAAGAGAAAAGGAGAATTCAAAGTCTACTGGATATATTAAAACGTCTATAAATTTGTTCTTAATTTGCTAAGCGTGCTTCCACACAAATTCTAAGATATATTCACTTTGATAATCTTATTTCATGATTAATTAATTGCCTTAATAAGCACGCAAAAAGTTAATATCTTGCTATGAACATTACTGAAATTGTGGTTATTGTGCTTTAATCACAGAAATCTAGTCATTAATGAAATAATGATGAAGAGTTATAAGTGTGTTTCTGATAATCTTTAATTGAGACTAATTCAGCCCAAAAATTGTTTCATGTTTACTAGATGCTTAGAGAATGTTTTGAAAATGTTAGTTGTGTTCGTTATGATGAAAATGTAAAATGATAGAGAGGACATAATATGGCTTGCCTTGTTACTGTCACATTTTTGGTTAACATGCATAAATAACTTCATATTTCAGAGAGAAGGATTATAATGTTCAAAGTTATACATGTAAGTTTGGACAATTTATTAAAGACTTGAACTTATATACGAAGAACTATAAAGAAATAAACAACAAAGATTTTTTTTTAAAAGCATTCAATTATTCCTTTTGCCCTTCTTTCTGTTGAGTAATTATCATCTTAAAACTTTTCCCAAACCTCTTCATCTCTTTTTAATTCCCAAGTCCCCAAATCATCAATTTGTTTTTCCTTCTTTCAACAAAAAGTACTTACAGGTTTTCCAGCCTTTTAAAAAGGAAAAAAAAAGTGTCATTTTTCTCTCTGCTGAAACTTGTCAGCTCCAGCATTTCTGCAAGTCTAGTTAATTTTATAATCCAATCTTCTACTGTAGGCATCTCATGGCTTTTTTGCATACAATAATCTTGACCTCATAACCATATACAATAAAATTTCCCATATTTCTTTTCTAATCCCTTGTCCATAAAACTTAGTAGAAATAATTCTGGTTTTGTCATGATGCTAGTCCATATAGTTGCATCACTATATGGATTTGTACCCCTTTTTTTCCTTTCTTTTTTCAGACATGCAGACTGTTCTCCATACCACAAAACAATGTCTATGGCAAAACACAAGAGAAAAACTACCGCATCACCCGCTTGGGTTTCTTCATGTGGATTAGGTGTGACAGGGATGTTACAATTTGACTCTCCTTGGGCACAAACTTCTGGGAATAACTGAATAATCCCCCAAACGATGGCACATAGTTTTTTTTTCCTTGTAGAAATGGGGCATTCCTGGGTAGCCACCCCAGGCTTCCAGAGATAAAATACACCCCTCCCCAGCGCAGCCCACTTTCTGTCCCAGCTCAATCAAATAGTTGATTTGATTTAGGGCAGTTTGTCATTTCTTGGCCTTAATAATGAGTTTGGTTTCCCTAATGCACTGGACCACCAGCATTAAGTGTTCCAGATACTGTTCTCAGATGGTTGAAAAGATAACCACACCTTATTTATATAACACAAGAAAGTCATTAAAATCCATTTGCCAGTCTTTTAAAGTTGTGAGAACATTCTGGAGATGAAGGTAACTTGTGATGCATGACAGCAGCTGATTTCTTTCTTTTTTTTTTTTTCCTACCGAGGGCCCTTTCCATTACCTTTTTGTGGAGTCCATGTAGAAATGCAGTATCTGGCTGTCTTAGCTGCTCCATCATATAAGCAGTGGGAGGAATAAAACAGCTCTGTTTTCCTAGGTTCTCAATAGACCATGGAGAAAACTATTCTGCCCCACTCGTCAAGCGTAGCAACCAGGATGCCTGGGTAGATCCATGCAGTCCTAGAGTTCACTCCCACTTTCTGCATCTCCTCAGTTTTCTTTTTAAATACTTGTGTAGCTATGGGGCTGCTGAGTAGTCCTTCCTTCGTGTACTCCATGTCTATAATGGAGATGACCAGATTTATTTATTTCTTAGGCATACAGGCCACTTCAGTTGTAGCTGATGCTGAGAACTCCACTTTTAAAGTAGTGGTTAAAACACTACATCAGAACAGTTTTAATAATCTCATCTGAATGTGACGTGAAAGTAATCTCACATATAAACTGCTTGCTAAGGGATCATCTGCACTTCAATCTCTGACCAGTCCTGCCGGACAGGCAGATATATTGCCCGGAGCAGACAGTCTCAATGAAAGCCAGTTCCTAAACCAAGATTAATATGTTCTATGAATAGCTTAGCATACTTGCATACTGCTTGAGTATCAAGGCAAGAACCAATGACAATATTTTCTATTCCAATTCATGGCAAAATCCCTAATGGGTGTCTACTGCTGGTATTAAGCACCACTGAATACTAGGGCTTCAGGGTATTCACAAGCCAGGCTGCAGTCTGGATCCTTGGAACTATATGTCATAATTCAGATGTTCTACCTTTTCTTTAATGAGGTAACAATACTTCCATTCTGTCAGCCCTGGAGGCCATCTTTCTCTTTGGAACTTCAGGGCTGCCACATTTAGTGCATAGGCCTGCTGTGGGAAACTGGGAGGGGTGTTGCATGGAGTGGGTAGAGATAGATAGCCAAAATAACATTCTTTTCTCTGGGAGTCAAGGATGTTCAGCCTGCACCTGGAGAGGCGAGACTGGGACATATCTCCAGTTGGGACGGTGGATTGATTGGACCATGTGATTATTTGTGGGTGCAGGGGAAAGGACTTTGACTTTCCTTTGGCTGGCAAAAACTCGGGGTGCTTTCAGATTCGGGTTTTCCCAGATGTGCCAATATGACATCTCTAATAAAATGGAACTTTGAACTGCTGGCCTTAGAGTCTTATTCGGTTGGGGGTGTTACTTGGAAACCTGGCACATACTCCTTGGACCATGATAATCTGTATTGGTCTGAAAAGCAACATCTGATTTTCTGGCTCAAATGTGTTGCTATAAGGTGCTCTGTAATAGCCCTGAAAAATCCTCTACTCTTGGAGGACTTTCCTCTCTCTATAAACAAATCATGTCCAGATCCCATTGGAGAAGCCATAACATTTGATGGGCCTTAGGAAGTATCCCTTTTCTGTTATGGTGCCTGCCTTGTGGAATGGCCTTTCCCCTGGATAGGGACAGCCCTGATCCCGCTAGCCTTCCAGAAGGCAGTTTTTCCTCTTGTTCTACCATCTCACCTCAATTTAAAAAATCCTGTGGACAGGCTTTCTACCTTTTCCCATCTTACCTTACCTCACTTCCTGGGATATCATTGCTTCAGAGTATGCACATCAGGATGAAGCATTCATTCTACAATTAGCACTAAGCATTGAAGCATGATTATTTTCCAAAACTAGTACAATTCAGTCATTGCATTCAAGAGACTTTATGCCAAACAGATGAACAAAATCAAAGAAAAGCATTACTTATCTCCTCTGCTTTTAAAGTTTGCTCTTTGCTTTTGGAATAAAATTTGTCTAGGCTATTTTAGGGCCTGGAAAAGAAAATCTCCCTCCCCAGCATTAAGCAACCCCAAAGAATCCATCCACCATTCAGAGGCCAGGGAAACCACTAACATTTCACAGTATGTTACCAGTGAGGACCAGAAAATGCCAAACAAGGCAAGATCTTCCTCCTGCAAATCAGCGTCTAATACTCTATCAGCACTGCTTCCAAGCTCTGCCTCTAGCTTTAAAAGGTGAGAGGATTCATTCATCCGCTACAAGCATTTAGCCTTTTTCATCTCTGACAGAACCTTTGCGTGCCAGTTGCCAGTACGTTCCTGTGGGAATAGTAGTTTCATCCCCTGGGAAATAAAAGTTAATATTCCAAGCAGATGACAGATTAAACTGGCATTTGGATTTGATTTAACAGCCATGTAGTTTTGTTAAAGTTGCATCAGTTGTTCAGCTGATTAGAAGCTAGCTGCACAAGTGGCCATTGGCCTTTGTATATGGGGTTTTTTAATCTATAAAACTAATGTACCATTGATTTTTTTTTTGAAAACTATACATTCAATCCTTATAAAAGGACTTGTAGCTGGCAAACTCTAGGACTGAAATGAGTTTTGCCCAGTGTGCTTGATGCCTAGCAGGTGCACTCTTACTGTCCCTTCTGGAAGATGTAATTGGCTCTTCAGAGATCTGGCAGATCTGATTTTCAGCTGCTCTCGGAGATAATCCATAAGTCAACTACCAGGATCTCAAGCAACTCCAGAAGAAGGAGAGAGTGAGGAGAGGGATGAGGCAAATAGCAGAGTGAAAATGGCAGGATGTATCTGAAGAAGCCTTAAGATCAGGTATTTCAACTGTCGGCACATCCAATGGCAAAGAATTCTTTCCTGGATATAATCAAGACTGGAAGAATTCATTCTAACCTGGAGATCAAAGGCAGAGCTTAGTAGGAAAGTGGCGTGCAGAACTCCAGATCTAAGGTACATTTAGATTCTTGCTTTTATCATTAAGAAAATATTGGATGATTATTAATACATGGAGTTTCTGTGGAAGTATATATGGATTTTGGCTACTGTGTGATTGAATTCTTTTTTAAGCCTTATTATTTGGGGAATATTCAGCTTGCTAAATTAATTCTTCATTGAAGGAAGATATTTCACAAGGTTGCTAACATGTATTACTCCAGAATTCAGTTTGGTACAGAATTTGACAGATAGGACTAAAAGTAAATCACAAGTGTGAAAATATTGAAAATTGCTAAATACATATTAATTGCTGGATCCAGTTCAGACCAGGAGAATAAGCAATATTAGCTATATTAACTATAAAGTAAATCGGGTTTTATACCTTGGCAGTGAATAGCAGAATTTTTCCTTGGTACTAAATTATGTTTAACCTAAAGAAGAAAATGCTGTGGATGACATGATAGCTATCTTCCAATTCTTGAAGGGCTGTCACAGGGCTGTCAATTTATTTTTCAAAGCACCTAAAACCAGGACAAGAAGTAATGTGTGGAAACTCATTAGAGGGGAATCCAACCTAGAATTAAGGAGAAATTTCCTGACAGTGAGAACAAATAATCAATGAAACAGCTCAATCTCTGGAGTTGTGAGTGTTCCATCGCTGGAGGTTTTCAAGAAGAGACTGGGCAACCATTTGTCTGGGATGGAATAAGAACTCCTGCCTTGGGCAGGGGATTATGCTAGAAGACCTCCAAGGTCCTTTTGAGCCTATAATTCTATGATTCGTTGGTGATTTTTCAATCCAGCTGTTAAGTGGTACCAAATCTTACACTGTTTGGGAACACAGTTATAAAGTGTAAGTCATAATAATGCTCTAATCTTTTTATTTAAGAGGAGAGTAACAGGTTTTACCTTTTTCCTCTATAATGTCTGTATAGGGATAGTTTGTATCAAAGTCAGCTTTCAATTGTAGTTGCTTGTTGGACTCAATTACCTGCAGAATCTGCAGTTTGTTGACTAGACACAGGCTAGGAACGCATGAGGAATACAATGCTAGTCCTTTTGTTGGTTGTAGTCGAGATTTGTTTCCATTCTGCTGACTAACCACCTGAACATAGCACTGCATGTGTATTTGAAACAAGAGTGATAGCATTGGCACCTGCTTTCTTGCCCACTTGTAAAATTCCATTCTAGTCCTTCTATGCATGCCTTATTGTTGATTGCTAGTTCTTGAGATATAATAGCAATTTCTAAATATTTAAAATGTCTAATTATCAACAAAAACTGGGCACGTTAAGAAGACCACCTTCTCTTCCTCATATCCACTGTTCAGCAGGAATGCCTTTCCATTCCTCCCCTCCCTTTGCAGAGTTTCCAGAGTTGTGTCCATTCAACATCAATGCAAACCATATGCTCTTCAGGAGAGAAACTTGTGGTTTAGTTATTGACTTGTGCTTAATGTTACACTACGGTAATAGTAATGGCCCAAACTTTAGTCCCCCAAAATCATAGGTATACCTCAGAAGTGCTAATTTAAATAAAACATTTTATTTTAAAGTTAATGTGGCAAAATTATTCTTGGTACGATATTATCAGCAAACGTAGGAATATAATAAGGTGTAAAGGTAATGTGGAACCAATTTTTTTTTGTTCTTGATAAAGGGACTTTGAATATAACATGTAATGTTTAATTAGTAATCTGCATTCAAATTTTAATGCAAATAGTCTCTTTGCTGTAACACACAGGTGGATTATAGATTCATGGCCATAAACTGAAATTATATTATTTTCCATGCATTGCAAAATCATAATGGAAGCATGGCTAAGCCAGATTTTTTTTTACTTTATTCCAATACTGTATATTATTTGAATCATTTGTTTTCTCTTTTCCTGTTTAGATAAATGTGATTCAGTAACCTTTTATTTCTTTGTTATCAGTTTCAATATGACTGGAATGTACTCAAGGCAAAATGCTTCATCCCAAGATATTAATCTTCCTCACCACCAGCCAGATGGAGACCCTTTTGCATCAAAACTTGCAAAGGAAGCTGACATAATAGCTGGAATTTATTTATTAATAATAGGTAAGATTGTTCTGTTTTAGCTATTGTTCTGGTAGGAGTCGTTGAAATGTATGTAGATCTGTTTTGTGATAAGACTCTGCTACTGTTGATTTAATTTTGAATTTTATACAGTAATGTTTGTTAGATTCCTTGTATACCATAACCCATAAAGCAGTACTGTTTGAATTGTACTCAGCCGTCAGGGAGGATAGAATTGCCTTTTTAAAGAGTTCTGTGATGTGTCATGTTCGATTATTTCATCCTCTCAAAAACTATTGGCCAAAATTAGAAATCTTGCTACCAATTGCTTGGGGCTGAGGCAGATATGTCAAGGGGGAGGGAGGGAGGGAGGGAGGGAGGGAGGGAGGGAGAGAGAGAGAGAGAGAGAGAGAGAGAGAGAGAGAGAGAGAGAGAGAGAGAGAGAGATCTCCAAATCTAGGGATGTTTTTTAGGGAGAGGATGAATGTTAATCTAATTTGGCTTGTTAGCTAGCATTTTTCCAGCCATAGATTCTTCTAGGAGCAAAGTTATCAGAGGAACTGGTGGAATAATTTTTCTACATTCTTACTCATCTCTCTTTTAGTCAAAATAGAAGAAAATTTGGCCAGCCATAGCTCTTTTTTTCATCCTGCTGATGTGATAAGGCGTTTCCCTTCTGTGCGATCCATAGAGTAGGAATTTTTCAAAAAAGCAGGACATTGAAACAAATTGAAAGAAAGATTGTGCTTTTGGAGAAATTATTTTCTGGATTTCAATGAGCTGTTCCCACCAACTAGTCCCAATTAATTCCAGCAGCCAAACTAGAGGCTCCAAAAAGGAGAAATGCAGAATGTCTAGGTATTGTATTGTATAGGCAGCTATGACCACAATTGAGCTCAAAATTTCTGTTGCTAAGCAAAGCAGTTGTTAAGTGGGTTGTGCAGTCATTAGTGAATCTGGATCCCTCCACTGTCTGCTTATTGGAGATCAGCTGGGAAGGTTACAGATGGTGATCATAAGATCCTGGGACAATGCAACTATCATAAAAACATGCCAGTTGCCAAGTGCCCAAATTTTGATCACCATGGGGATGCTGCAACAATCATAAATGTGAAAAATGCTCATGTCACTTTTTAAAATGCTGTTGAAACTTCTAATGGTCACTAAATGAATTGTTGTAAGTCAAGTATTATTTGTACTTCAATATAAAAGGAACCACTCCATTGCCACCTGAACAGGGGTTCCATGGACATTTCTCATGGAAAAAAGAAAATTTGCTCCACATGCAATGTGATTTCTAACTAATGCGCATCATGCAGACATAGACACACATGTATACACATATTATAAAGAAGCCTATACAAAGAGGAAGAAAATATCTTTTGGAGGACTATTGTAAAACATTGATTTTTGTTTTTTACTCAAGATGCATCAGGAACTGTGATAGTGTATGTCATAACTTGCCAACATTGGATTACTGTAATGCATTCTACATGGGGCTGTCCCTGAAGATTCTTTGGAATGGTATACAGCTGTTCACAATCCTGTGGCATGAGTAGCAATGGGTCTGCTGCACTGTTTCATGAGCTGCGCTGTTTACCAGTCAGCTTCTAGGAACTATTCTAATTCTCTAAAGAGCTTCATGGCATGGGGATGCTTTCCAAGCCTCATCAATGAAAGAGGCTCACCTTGCAAGACCCAGGAAGTGTGTCTCATCAGCCCTGTAGAATGGCATCAAATAACTCCCATCATTCAGAACATCATTAAAAAAAAGGTTGGAATAGAATGGTTGTGTCGTCCCCACAGTTTCTTTGTTTTTTTCCTCAGTTGTATGTAGTTTTCCAATTGATTTGGGGGGGGGGTGTTCCTCTTTCAATTGTAAACAGCCTAGAGTCATTAAGAAGTCAGGCATCCTTGAAATTGAATTAAGTAAGTTTTAAAAATGTTTACAGATCTACAGTTCTCTCCTCTGAGCTCATTCTAGCACACTAAAACAAATTTTGGGGGGGGATCATGAGCTCAAAAGCATTTTGCTTCTTTGGTAAAGATTCCCTGTGATTGTCACACATCTTTCCTTAGTTCAGAAATTTGTTCCCCTCCATAGAGCTGTTCCCCTTCTATTGCCTGAATTTTTTGAACTACTTGCCTATCTATTTCATAGAAATAGATAGTCAAGAGTGAGAATAATGTTTGACTCTAATTATATTCCGCTTCCGGAGGAAAGGAGAGATACAAAAATTATAAATAAAATATAAGAAAGAACATGTGAATATGTTTATGCCAGCAGCTGCATCCTGGGTAGTCTACTTTACAAATGAGCAAGAATTTGAAAAAGAGGAGCGATGGAGATTTTTTAAAAAGCAAGTTCATCTTTAATAATGTAGTTGTTAGGGCTTTGTTGTGTTTTGGATGCAATTCCAAAAAGATGATGCCTGTTATGTTTTTAAATAAAGGTTTAATAAAGGTTTGGAAGGGTTTCTTTCTCTTCAAGAAAATGTGACCTTCCCCTGACAAATTATTGTCATTGTACATTTACCTTTATTCAAAAATGTGATTCACCCCCAGAATATTGAGGAGAGGGGTGTATGTGTGAGAGAGAGAGAGAAAGAGAGAGAGAGGGAGGGAGGGGGAGAGAGAAAGAGAGGTATGCATCATTTATTCTGTGCGAGGGAGAGAAAGGAAATGAATTTATAGAGGAGGTATACATGAAAGACAGTGATAAAATATTCTATTCCCAAAACTTTGGTTACAAAAAAATGTAGCTTTTCAGAAGGAGAAAAAGGTTCCTGGGTTTGCTGTAGAGCAGGGCTGTCAAACTCCCGGCTTGGAGGCCGGATGCATCACACACTGGCCATGCCCACACTCAGTTTAATGAAGGGGGGGAAAGTCCCAATACATCACGTGATGCCGCCATCACAACGTGAGTTTGACACCCCTGCTGTAGAGCATTCTTGTTCTCCAGATCTTTTAATCCTGTTTATCTCTTTTAATATCTTCATGTTTTAAACTGAACATTCATTTCTGGCAAGAAAGTGTCTTCTCTGTCCACTCTGATAGCACTCTTGTTGTCAAATTTTACTTTACTGTAGGGATCCTATCCACTTTAGGCAACGGATATGTTATTTATATGTCTATACAACGGAAAAGGAAGCTCAAACCAGCAGAGATCATGACGGTAAATCTAGCAGTCTGTGATTTGGGGATTTCAGGTAATTCCACTTTAGCTCATCTGAAAATGAAATTTTTGGGTCCTGTAAGCGGCATCTAGGCCTAAAGTAATTATAAATAAAATATCACCATCATTTTTTAAAATTTCTGTGTTTACAAATGATTAATGCCAATCAGCATGAAAAATAAAAATTGAAACAATGCATATTTTAAATAATAATCTAGAGTTTAGTAAAGGCAGTATTGCAGTTGAATGCATTATATATCAATCAGTTTTCATCAATCTGGTGTCCTCCAATGTAATGGATATACTCAAGGCTTAGCTGGGAATTTTAGAAATTATGGACTAACACAGCTGGCACAGAATATAACAACATGTGGATGATCATTTTAAAAAATCTAAATAATACTGTACAATAAAATTTATCTTTATTCTTTCTTCAGATGTATTGATCATTTAGTCAATTGAACCTTATATTTAATAAATTAATGATGAATAAAATGTGATGAATTTAAAAAATTGGAATGCTCTGCTAATTTGATAATAAAGATTCAATAAAATAAAGTGAGAAAAATAGTTAATTATAGCAATTATTTTCTAAACACAATTATTTGCAGCTAGTAACAAATTTATTCATGTAGTCATGAATGACTCTTTTATATAGTCAAAGAAAAATCTTAACTTTCTTTCATTTCAATAAAAGTGATTAAATATATAGTCCCTCCATTTTGTATATTAAATGATATATGAGGAATTAGCTTGAAAGTTATGAAGCATGCAAAGTCTTTGCATAGATGTGTTGAAATGTTGCTGATATCATTAATACTACAAGAAAAGAAACATTTAAGGAAAAATAGACTAATGCAAAGATATGTTCAGTGTTTAGCAGAAGCACTTCTACTGATGGAATCAGATTTTCCATTGTTGTTCTCCCTCATAACACTCCAGTTGTTTGCTCTGGAAATCCTTGCTTTCAGGAGCAGGTTTGGGGGTATGTATGATAAGAGCACCCTTGGGTGGAAATAATATCACTTTTGCTCACTATTGCTTATCTCAGTCTGATCTGATCCATTCCAATCCAGTGACTTTTCAACTGTTGAATTCAAATCTATATATCATGTTGTTGTTGTTTTACTTCTGTTGTGTGATACATTCTAACACAGCTCTGTTGGATATATAAACATCAGATATATCTCAGAAGAAACAATACTTAGGTAGCATTGTTGGTACCATAGATCGTTTATGACCTGCAAAACATTGGCTGAGGCAAATCTGCCATTCCACTGTCATCTGTCATAATATTCATTACTTTGTAAGACAGCCTTCACTTTAATTTGCACATGTGAAGGTCAAAAGTAATGTTTTCCCACCTTTCAGTTATGAATGGAGATAATTGGAAGAAGCTGAAAAAGGTACAACAGTTCATGTAATGAAAACATCTTGACCTCAGCAATTTCTCTCAACTTTGAAAGCTGAAATTTACCACTGATTAGGAAAAGGCTTTTTAACCACTTCTTCATTGTGGTCAATCCTATTGAAGAAATCATCAACTTACATGCAGAAAATCTGGAAATTGAAATGTTTTGTGGACATGTTATGGCTGTTAAATTGGATTTTGAGAAATATCTGCAATATTTTCCAGCATGAAGTCTTACAACCTTCCTTGAACTGTGACTAAATAAGGAAGCCATTACCAGTATCTTATAAAATTTGTTATCTCTCTTCAGTTTGATCCTTCCTTCCTTCCTTCCTTCCTCCCTCCCTCTTCCTCTCCCCTTTCCCCTCCCCCTGCCCTCCCCTCCCCTGCCCTCCTCTCCTCTCCTGTCCTTTCCTTTCCTTTCCTTTCCTTTCCTTTCCTTTCCTTTCCTTTC